>JAPYZO010000602.1:0-25290 GCA_030522905.1 Torymus flavipes | reverse complement strand
GAGAGAGAGAGAGCAACAGCCGGGCGGATTATCATCCGGGCGTTGATTACCCTTCATAAAGGCAACAATGCGGCCGTATTTTCATCTGATTAGACTGCGAATGCTTAATCAAACGAGCGCTGCCGCCGTATACCCGTGATGCGTCGAGTGGTAATTAGCGCGGGTCGCGTCGATGCCGATTGACGATGGCAAGTGCGAGCTAGTAGCCCTCTGACATGGAGCTTTTTTGGGGTGTACGTGTTGATTTGGAGATGAATTTTTAATTTTTAATTTGTCATGCTGCTGGTGTGGAGGTTAGACGATGACTGATTGGTATGAGGGGGATTCCAATGGATACTTTGGGATAGGAAAAGATGTGTAGATCTTAACCGTAAGAAGAAAAAAAACAACATCCCACGCAATCATGGAATCAAAAAGATCTTCTTTAGCATACAAAGACGCTGACACGAAGCCCCACTCCATCCGTCAGCCGCACAAAAACAACGGTGTCCGAGAAGAGATGGAGAAGCTATACATATAGACACCCCTCCACCCCCGCGAAGAATAAAGTTGGCCGTGAGACACACCTGTTGCTCTCTCTTTCTTTTTCTTTTCTTCGCGCCAACGAAAAGGCTCTCGAGTCCAACTCTCTCTCTCTCTCTCTCCCTTGATCCAATTGTCGCGAGGGGTAGCCACGACGAGATTAGCCGCGAGGAGAGGGGAGTATACTCGAGTGGATAAGGGATTGATTTATTAAGGGAGAGGCGCGCGACCGGGGTATGTAAATATTATGGGCTGCAGCCGGGGGTTTTACGACCGGGGTGGGAACGCCAGAGTGTGTTTACAGAGATTCGTGAGAAGTGGGTCGCGTGATTCTATTGGAACATGGTGCAATTAGGGGGCGATAATTTGGCCCGTATACAAAAGTATGACGAGTGAGATATTTTTATTGTGTAAAGTTCGAATGATTCGAAAAGCAATTACTATTCTTTTTATATCGGATTCCCAAAAAACTATAAACCTTAAGCGCGTGCCACTTCCCTGTAGCATTCCGCAACATCGAATAACCGTACTTCCAAACTCACTCCCGCGGCTCATTACCCATCATCGGGCGAGTGCGACTTCTTGCGAAGAAGAAGAAGAAGAAGAAGAAGTCAATCCTCTCTCTCTCTCTCTCTCTGGGTATGTCCGCGATCGATGCGGCGCCACCCGGCGAAAATGCTTAATGGGGTGAACTCGTCGGAAAAATAGTTTTCTCCCCGACTCTCTCTCTGTATGCCGTCGGCTTCTTCTTCTTCTTCTCCAAGTGGCTGTTTCACGCTCGCTTTTTTCCTCCTTTCTCGCTCCCGTCCGTCGTTTTGAATATGGGTTACTATAATATTTTTCATATTACGCACGTGGAAAAATTGCGCATTTTGTGTGTTACCTTTATTTATTCATCTTCTTTATTCTTTTTTCGATTTTCATGCATGTGTAGTTATTTTAAAAAGCATGCACCGACCTTCTCTTTTTTTATTAATTTTAACAAACAGTGTTTCGTGTAATTTTTCCCGCCCGTTTGACTTTAACGCCGTGCGATTTAAAAGCCGTTTGAGCATTTTATTATTGCGTCAACAATGCCAAAGTTTATTTCGCCCAGTCAAATAAATAACATATCCCGCGTGCTGAATATTAAACTATGACGCGCGCGTATATATATGCGGCAAAAGCCGTTTGACGAAGATCGATGAAATTAATTATGAAAACTCTCCGGCGCGATCAATATCCCCGAATTTATATATATAAAATATATCTTTCACACACATAGCACAGTAGAGAGAAAATCTCAATCGCGTGCACAGCACTCTTAGACCATTAGCCACGACGATTATACAGATGCCTGAGCGCACCGTCTCTGAAAACGGCCACCCGCGTGGCTATTTTTCCGCGACATATTCGCGCAGATTATCGCAATTAGCAGCGAGGCTATAGCGTCCTTTAATGAGCCGCTTTTCACGCTCGGCCGCGGATTGAAATGGCTCGTAGGCGATTTTCGTTGAACTACGCGTCGTCGTCGTTGGGGATTATCGCGAGGAGAAATGGATACGAGTATATAAGCTGCTGGGACAAATTGAAACTGCCTTTTTTGTTATCTACGAATCTCTTGAATATTGACGACCGGTTGATTATAACCATTAGATTCGGCAAACTTTTGAACAACGCTAAAGACGATGAATCATTCAAGATATATCCACTGTGAAAAAACATAAACCCACAAGTCAACAACAACAACAACAACAACAGCGACAGCAGGAAAAAAGTCAGGAACGAGAGGCTCGGCTTTAGGTCCCATAAATTGAACGACCTGCAGCCGCGGCAGAGATATTTTTTTTTTGTACTCACCTCCGATCCGGCTTACGCACTCGCGCGCACGCTTTTTTTTCCTCTGTAATCTTCCGCGTGTGTATATAAAAACTTTCCTCGCTCTCGCGTGCGCACGTGACGAATCTCGCTCGTGAATTCCGAATTTTAAACGCTCGCGTCGTCGAGAGAGCGCTTTTTTCCAATTTCGCCGAGGAAATTTATAGCTCGCGGTTTCGCTCGCGTGCGGTCGCGCAGTGGTTAATTAAAAATTGAATTGACGCTACATACGTCGGTGTATTGGAGGGATGACATAATGCGCGGTATTTTTATGTTTCGCCCGTGCGGTGTGTGTGTGTGGCTACGTAATAAAGGGTCCGCGTGCGGAATGAATATTTTACGTTGTAATATCGAGGAAGAGTGACGGATTTGATAGGATGTATACGTGTGTGATTTGATGAAGTTCAATTTTGCTAGTTTAATTAATCGGAGGCCGCGTCGTCGTTTGTAATGTAAAAGAGAATGGCAGGAATAATCGGATTCGTTGCGAAGTTGGGATGGTAATCTGTTTTAATTTGAAAAAAAAAATTTATTTAATTTCAGCGATTTTTCATTATCAGATATCTGTAATTGACAAAAATATACCAGCTACGTTGAGTCCTAAAAGCTCGTCGGCAGAATTTTATTAGGAACCAGTTACGATGTCATCGATCACGGTTAAATAGATGCGCATTATTATTATTATTCACTAATTTTACAGGATACGTTAACACCAAAACCAATAAATGGTTGATGGAATTCCATTTATATTTTTAAAATTTTGGAGTATCGAAAAATAATTAAAAACCAGATTAGTCAAGTTCGATAATTATTTAATACCTTTCAAAATATAAACGAATAACGCTATATAATCCGATAAAAGCTCAACAGCATCAAAATCCAATCTCATAACCTTCCATCCGATAATTCTCCCAGCATACAATTAATCTTCTCCATCTAAAAAAAAAAAGTAAACTTCACGACACTCGCGAACACCCATAAACGCGAGATTCAAATCAACCCTTACAGATCCATCAGCTCATCTCCCGCCTTGAGTACCTCACCAGATACAAAAAGAAAACTTTCTTTATTCCTCTTTTCCTCGCTGCACCGCTGATATTCGAATTTCACTGGCGGCTGGATTTTACGATGGCCCCTGAAATTGGACTTATCCTCCTATGCTAATTCGCCGGAGGCGGCTGAGAACAAAGCGCTGGCACGAAATAAGGGATGAAATAAGGAAACGGCCGCCGCGCGCGGAGCGAGAAAAACAGAAGAGAGGGGGAGAGTTTTCATAAAGGCGAGAGCCGGTCGACCGTGAAATGAGGCCGGCTTTGTGTGTTATGCGCGCTCGCGCGACATCTGCGCTCTTGTTTTTGCCTTTGCTCTCTCTCGGTGCGGCTGGAATTCGATGTAGGCATATAATAGAAGCGGAGAGGAGGGAGACTCTCTTACAGGTTGAGGGATTACGTCACGTGGTAGGGATAGCCTACTATTATTATTATTTTCATTTTTTTTGTAAGAGTACTGGACTAGTTTCTAGGTATCTGTACTGAATGCCGATGCCAGTTCGCGAAGCCCATTGAAATGCGTGCGTAATATTCACGGGAGCGAGAAGCTTATGCAAGATTCAAACTTTTCATTCCAACTCTATTTAAGGAAGTTTTTCGTAATAAGGTTCCGACTGACTTTTAAGATTTTTCCTTATTCAAAACACTCTTGTCGATTGATCGATCTCTTTTTTTTCCTTTTTTATTTTGCACGCTCGACCTACTTTTTTAATGTACCATTAAAAAGAAATGCACGGCACTTAAACTTAAAAAGTCGATTTTATGGTTAAGTAATTCATGATTCCCTGCAGATAATGATTAATACCAAGTTTCTGAAAGCATGAGTTTTGCTGTATACGTTTACAATCTTTTACGGTTTCGTGATATTTAATATAAGAAAATAAATATTTATATCTTTGATGTATCGAAATAAAATGAAAAATGAGACTAATGGCTTTGAATTTCTTAATGAGTAAAATTATTATGTACAATATATAAATAGAAGTTTAAAATATATTTTCAGTATTTTTAAGAGAAGCGTTATCTCTTCCGTGAATTTATTTAAAAATACCTTCCTTCATAAATGTTTCCTATAGTTAATTTTAATAATTTTACATTTTCTCATTTTTGTCAACATTTTTAAACTTTTTTTTTCATTTATTATTAGTGATAATTTCTTATATTAATTGCTACTAATAAGGGACACGAAAATCCTTATGTAATATAATTAGTAACACATAAATATATTTTGATTGTATCGCAAATATTCATAACTCATGTATTTTATAGCAAAACCTTAAAATTTCAGGTTCACACTTACCTCACACAATTTATAAAAAAACAAGACAAAAAATAAAATAAAGAACAAACCATCAAACCACTCGCTCTTTGAATTTCCAATCACCTCTGTCACTAATTCCTATTCTTCAACCTCCTCAATACATAATTTCCAAGCTATATTCCTCGCCACTTTTCAATCATCAAGCGCCCCTAAAAACTGCCTGCTCTGTCCCAGTTAACAAAACCCCGGACGGGGGCTCCGAATATTCATCGTCGATCGCGCGTTTAACGTCTGAATTCGCGCGGCAGCCTTTTTCGGCCATCTGTACGCTCCCGCGTACACGAGCTCACTCACTCGATGGCCAATTTATTCCTGACACGCGCGCGTACGCTCGCGCCTAATTTCTGACGGATCTGGCGAACACTGCACGCGAGAGAGAGACAGCATTGAGCGAGCGCAGGGTAATCAAATCCGATTCCCAGCTGCTGCTGCGTCGGCCTTTTCGCTGCTATACGCGTGTATAGGTGTAGGAGAATTCCCGTGGAGTGTAGGACTTTTCGGTATGGTACGAGGGGGATTTTTGGAAGAGGAAGGTTCTTTTTTGTGGGTGGGAAGAAATTTTTTTTGGGTGAGGGAATGGAGCGGCTCGAAAGGGTAAGGCCGAAATTTGTGTGATGTATGAGATGGCTGTCCTTTTTTTTGTTGAGGTATAATATAGAGAATTTTTGGGAAAGGAAGTAATTTTGTCTATCTTGGATCATCGATCGAATGTATCCTGTGATATATTTTATTAAATACTAGAAGGTTCAGAGTTCAAATCATGTCTTTCTGTACAAATACCAGAAATATCCGTAGGTACAAAATATTAATTTCGTTTCACTTCTTATACCAAACCATCGTTCCTCCGCCTACAAAAATCAACCCCCGTCATATCACTGCACCTCCGATTCTTCTGGTGCACATCATCCTCACCTCGCGTATATAGTAAGCGCGTCACGTTGCGCGATCGGCGCGGCTGATTTTACTCCCGCGAGTTACGCGGCGCGCGTGCCCCAATCGCGCATGCAAATCGGCCGGAAGGTCTTCTTCTTTTGTTTCTTTTCTTTTCATCGTGACGTCATTTCCGCTGGCAGCGTGCATATACTCCTTACGTTGTACTATAGACAAACACGGCAGCCCGCGGTGCTCGGGTTTGTTAAGGAACCGTGTTGCACGTGCGGAGTTTATATAGGTTTCGTTTGGAATTATATAAAGCGTTACCTTTGCGCGATAAGAGTGCGTTTTTATCAAATATATGTTATGGAATAAAGGAATTTTTCTGGTTTTGTGATTGTTTTGATGAATATGGCATATACTTTAGAATTATGAAAATAATTCCGATCAGTACCACTTGAATTACATCAGTTTATTACATTACTGATTATGTAAGCATCATCATCATATTTTATCTGAGCACTTGGTTGATGAATGATTGAGTACACAACAATAGACGTTCGTTTACCCATGATTATATCATTGACATTACCAAGGAAGAATAATTATTTTAACGTTGATTTCGCACTACTTTACGTAATTATTGCAAGCTGTTATATATCACGCATGTTCTGAAAACCTTTTTACAAAGTTAATTCCGCAAGGCAAGTCCTGTATTAAAACACATACGGGGAGACCGCTATTACAATCACACATGACACGCGTATGAATAACAGACGAAAATACAACCGCGCGTTGACGAAATGAAAGTTATACCGCACGTAAAACGTTTAGTGGGCCCTCATTAAAAGGAAAGTGTCGTGTACCGCGCGTATGTGTATACGCGCACAATGCATGCATTATTCAGCGCCAAGCGATTTTTCGCAGTGCCCTTTACAGCCTTGTTAATCGAGGCTGTTCCGGGTTACTTGCGGTCGCTTTGATTTACGAAGATTCCAGGTATAATCGTCGCGTTTTGTTAAAGTTGGGAAGATTGATAAATTCAAGAAATATAATACAACACGCGGTCGTTTGAAACCGCCACGAATAAACAAAAACCAAATATACGCCCAAACCGCGAGAGCGATTTTCCTTGAAATATTTATCGAGAATTGCGACGTTTCGAAATCTCCCTCTGCTGTATACATTCACATTCCCGTACTCTGTTGCAACTTTGATTTTTATAACTAATATATATAGAACGTTGCGCACATATCCCGCAACAACCATCGCCCACAGCTCCTACCGCGATATCGCGTGTCAATTGTCGAAAGGGCTGCGCGCGCGCGGCCATAAATAAAAAATCGTGCCTGCACCCACAACACAGAGGGAAGCCGGTGTGGAATAAAACCCAACGCGCCGCGCGTAACGCGATGCCGGATAAAAGGTATACGAATAAATATATACGCCTCCCTCTCTAAAAATAACGTAAACTCAGTTCTACGCGGGGGGGAAAAGTCAAAACCTGTATCGAAATCAATAACATTCCACACGCGTGAGCGGGAGATCGATAGATCGCGTAATTTCGTCAACGTTTACGATCTTATGCGATTTTACGAGTCCATCGTAGAGTATAGCGCTGGCAGCAGCAGCGGGGGATAACTCATTTTGGGGTCAACTCGAGCGGGCGAGTGAGAGGGGCAAGGAAATGGGACGGAAGAGAGAGGGAAAGAGAGAGTGGACGTCTGGCACGTCCGGCTATTTCGCCCCGGGAACGATCTTCTTCGCGAGCAAGAGAGAGAAAACAGGAGAACGGAGAGAGAAACTCGAGCCGGGCGAATTAGAGATCAGAGAGAGAGAGAGGGAGAAAAGAAATGGAGAATCGAGTGAGAGAAATGCAATTTACCCCCCTCCCCCCGTACCGCTCACGTTCTCTCTCTCTCTCTCCCTCTCTCTCTCTCTCTTGCTCTCTTCATGAATCCAATATCGTATTACATTTCTTTACTTTTTGCGTTTTTATCGCTCGTATCTTGTTATCGGGCTAAGATTGGAAAGTTCTGCGCCCGGCCACGTGCGCGCTAGTATGTGTGTGTATGTGTGTGTGTGTGTGTGTGTGTGTGTGTGTGTGTGTGTGTGTGTGGGTGTCTTGAGAAAGGAATCCTGTGCAAGGAAGATGTTGCTATCAGTTTGAGAATGATCGTACTTAGGGGAAATAATCGCGTTATATTGATAAAGTACTATAGGGGGATTTTCGAGCGTTCCAGGTTATGGGATTTTTTAATTTTCATGTGAGTCTATTGATTCTGTATCGATATATCATTTTACAATTTTTCGTCGTTTTTGTTACAGCATCCAATATCGCCTAGCATTCAATGAAAATTAAGGTAGCTCGTATAGAACCCACTCGTACATTAAAAATCTTCAATCTCCAACGAATTAATTAACACTCTCCAACCAACCTCTCGAAAAGAAGTCTCGGAATTAACGCGCCGGCCAAACAAAGCACGACCGTGAAAACACGATCTCTCCGACGAATTTGCAATTCCCAATGGCTGCTTAACGATAATCAACGAAACGTGCCAGCCTGGAAAACAAGCCAACGCCGCCGCGCGAACGAGAGAAAGAGAGAGAGAGAGAGGAGGAAGAAGAAGACAATTCGGCCGCTCGCGGTTATTAGATTTGCCGAGTGCCTAAAAGAAGGAGCGAGAGTGAGAGAGAGATGGTGCAAACTATTTCTCTCTCGCTCCCGCCGCCGGTGTGATTTGAATACAGCCAGTTAGCGGCGCGTGCCGCGAATGCAAGCCCACGCTCTCTCTCTCTCTCTCTCATTACGCCACCTTTCAGCTACGCTGTTTATTGGATGACCGTGGGGAGAACTGCCGTTTCTTTTCTCCCCGTTGAGCAGGGTTCGCTTTTTGTCGCGGGCTAATGTTTTCGGGATCGGGGATAGAGGTACACGATACTTTGTGGACTGGTTTTCGTGTTTGCATTAGTTATAAACATAAATTATCGCTTAGAATCTTCAGTTAAACCGAGAATAACGTAGCGTGTATACGTGAGCACTCGACGAATTAGCGAAATCACGAGGACGGTCATAAATCACGAGCATTTTTCAGCTCGCGTAAACAGACACGTGTATACACCCACACCCACACACTTTATCTCGAAGCATAAACTTTTTTTTTCCGCAGTCTAATCCCGCTTCGCTTCGTGTAATGAAATGCCTGCGAGCTAATTTGACTTTTAAATAGCCGGCCCCCCTCTCCCCTACTGTAATAGCGTATTACATTCAACTACGAGAGAGCGTATATATAACTTGGCGGCGCGGGGGCGCGAAAAACTCGGTAACCGTTAATCATTTAAGCTGAACTGTAGCACATCGGTGTAGAGGTACACTGCGCGCAAGCGTACAAGCCCGACCATTAGAGCATTATTACTTCAGTTCGTAAACTTGATAGGACAGGCTTGATAGTTTGCAGGGGGCCGGAAGTGCGCCGAGTAATTCATTGCGAGGAACAACGCGATGTGTAACGAGGTGTCTTTCCCCGTAATTATTTTTTATTCCGCGCGGGTGTGTTGTGCGATTATAATTAACGGCCGTGTGTGTGAAACGCCTGCTGAGGCTGACATAAGAAATGTATTAATGTTAGCTTTGAAATTCTGCAGCTGGAAAATCCATTCGCAAACGGATTGGATTTTAATTCTGGATGGACAACGTTACTTTTGATGCGAAATCTTTATCGAAAGTATTATTTTAAATTGAATAATAATAAATTAAATAATCGGATTCCCACCACCATATCATTCATATTCAATGCTAATTTTCCTCTCCGGCCATAAAAAAAATCTTACCCCGATCATTCCCCTTGTTCCAACAATTACGGGCGAAAAGCCTGCGGCGGCTCTACCGCTCGTCAATCCCTAATACGCCGGGGCAATCTTCATCCGGTAAACAGATAACGGACACCTCGGTATCGCGCATAATTAATCCCCATAAACTTTTTCTCCCCTTTACACGCAGACACCTCGCGGAATTATTCATCCCCTTCCCATTCTACCAAGATATTAGCAATCTTACCACCTCGCAATTAATTTTTACCCCCCGCCGCCAGAGCTCCTTAACGGCCGTAAAGCCTCGCGTTAACACATCCCCCCACTGGCACCATAATTTGATATTTAAATGAAGTTAAAATAGTTGCGCAACAGCAATTTGTCTCGGGAGAAGGGGGTGAGGGGAAAAGTGCCAGCAGCGTACTACCGCTCGAGAGTCCAGTGTATATCTTCCTGTTTGCCTTGACGCGCCGAGCACTTGTCTCACACCCTCGCGAGAGAGAGAGAGAAGCGATTTGCGAGCACGGCCCGGAATTTCATCTCGGGATCTCTCGAGTGCAGAGCAGAGCGTTTACGGGGCTTTGGAGAGAGAGAGGCACGAGGCGCGCGTGCTCGCGTTGTTTGTCGCGCGAGAGACACGATTAGAATTATGAGGAGAAGGAGAACGGAGAGGGACTGAGGAGCGCTGAGAGGTATAGCGAGTGTTGTGATGTTTGATTCGGAGGTAGCGCTGAGTAATTGCTTTCGAGGGTTTGGTTTTTGAGGGCCGAGTATGGGCAAGTTGCATAGTAATAAATATTTTTGTGTATAATGCAAGTGGAATTCGTGTGTGTATTTTTGTGTATAATGCAAGTGAAATGTGCTTGTATTAATTTAATGAGGTTACAATATAATTACATTCCTTATCGTATACGAAAATTATTTGTATTTTATAAGCGCTGGTGCATCGCGGTAATTCCATTAGTAACGGATGAGAATTTATATTAAAATTTTGTTGATACTTTAAAAATACAAAATATATATTTTATAAAGTAGAATTCTCTGATGTTCCGTTGTAAAAACAGCGTGAATAAAATATTGATAAATGCTTTTAAAACTTCCATTCATATAAAATCTTATTCAAGAATATACACGTAAATAAAATTTCCATGAAAGACAGTATTATGTACACTTTGCATGATAAATGATATCGGCGTAATATTGTATACAAATGTATTCGTTGGCGATGCGAATATCATGATAATAATTTGCCTCCAAGCTCAGCACGTGTGTGTTCTTTGAAATTCATTCATCAATAAAACTGTAAAATATACAATGTTGATTTGAATCTAGCGGAGGATGGTCAGAGCACCAACAAAACAAGTTTAAAGAAGCTTACATCACTCTCCTATTCCTATATCATGTGGATTAGTTCAAAGAGTCTTTTTCCTCCTCTGCGCTCTTGCGACTGCATTTTAATTTCCATAAAAAAAAGGTAGTAAGGATCGGAAATGAAGTATAAACCTTCTTTGAGAAACTTTCACAAAGATGGGAGAAGGATAAAAGCGCGCGGTGCTCTGGACTCTCTTTTGAAAAATGTACGCGCCCTATTTGCATCTGACTTCAATCAGACTAACTTTTTTTTTCTTCCAACATGTATAAAAACTACTTAATCCCTGCTTTTGTTTCGCTCTTCGTTAAAATCACACTGACCATATACCTTTTAAAAAAACCCTCAACGTTCGAATTTCGAAAACCCTCCTAAACTTTCATCATAATCTTTACGCGGGAAAACTAAGAAACACTGCGACGCCGCGGCGCGCGTCAGTCCCCACTCGCGCACTCGATCTTCGTTGTAACGCTATACGAACAGCGAAAGTTTTCGCTCCGGGAAAATTCTAATAATTCAGAGTTAAGTAAGTGAAAGCGGCGGCGGTGCTGCTGCTGCAGCGCCGGAACTTTTGACTTCGAGCTCGTCCCGTGCGCAAGCGCAAAAGAAGTTCGCCCCGAGTCGCGCCAAGAATTTTACCAAAGTTCAATTTTGGGCTTCCACGGGACACTGAGAGAGACGAGGACGAGGAGTTCAGTCTGCTAGGGATTCTGATTAGCTTCAGCCTTTGTGGCTGGAGGGGACGTAATTGGAATTAAATGAGTGAGCTTTTTGTAAGGCAGTTTGTTAGCTTATTTTTTGATCGAATCGATAGTTCGTTACTTGCGAAGCAACAAAGTTTCAATTTATTTGCAACAAAGGGACATAGAATATTATGAATTTCAGTGTATTTACGTCAGTGGCAATTTTCGCGATTGCTATAGTATATACTACAAGAGGACCACTGTGAAATAGAGAAGAGTCGAGTTGCAGCCAGCTGGAAGACAAGACTGGGTTAAATAGCCAGTGGTGTATTGGATGACCCTATATATAGACGAAGGTCGAACTTCGCGTTTGTCAACGAAGTTTACTTTGTCCCGAGTATTACAATGCCATTTGTAACGATGAAAGTCTCTTGTTACCGTTATTAATTAAACGTCGAATAAAAATGATACCTTTACTTTGAACCTCATCTTTTGAGAATAAAATACTCCATTTTGCGACAATATTTTAATTACTCACAAAAGACATAAAAAAGGCAGCACTCGGCTTTCTCAAAACTACACTCCAGATTAATACTTCCCAACCGCACCACCGCAGCGCAAAATTCCCTACCAGCCGCTACGGCGCGTTGTTTCGCTCTCTCGCCTCAAAGGAAAATCGCCGCCGGCTAATTGTGCGCCCGCGACAGCTTGCGGCGATAATCGTTGCGACTTTATCGTTGCTACACCGGCGGCGGCCGCCGCGACAATAATTGTTATTTTACATGTGATTCCGGAAGCGGAAACAGCGCGACCCGCGTAATTGCCGAGGTATAGGGGTAAAAGCAGAGTGGGGAGAAATGGATGGAGGTAAACAGAGGGAGAAAGATTTAGGTAAAGCTGGGCTAGATGACAACGCAATTGTGAATTTTGGAAATTACCGAGCGGCTTCTGATGATATCGTAATTGTTTGACTTTCCGGAGATTTCAGAAAGTCGAAGTGGCGTATTACCTTTGTGACTTATTCAAAACTTCAAAGTTTCGAGTCCTCGAATTTATTTTGCCAGTATAATGCTACTGTATTCCAATTGCATATAATTACGTGAAAAAGTTTCCGAGTTATATACTGGAAGCTGAATAAACGAGATTATTCGTATCAGATTAAACTATATATATTTTTCCAATTTAATCGCGAATTTATCTTCTCTCGCTAGGCAAAATAATCGTGTTTCCCGGGAGCAAACAGACCGCCACCGTCTTCGTCTCATCTCTCCGCGCCCACGATAAACATCGCGAGGTTCTGTTTAAACGACGCCGAAGACAAAGCAAAGCTCGAGGATAAAAGTGTACACAGAGAATCGACTTGGCGCAGTTCTCAATATCGCCGTGGCAACTAATCAAAACTTTGCTCTCGCGCGCTTTGCAATTCAAGCATGCCACTCTTTCTCGTGCGTGTGTGCCTATGCGTATGAAGGAGAACGTGAGGCTTTTAAGTTCGAAGTTTGAGGGATCTCGAAAACTGTCGATGATTAGCATGGAAATTGAATTGTAATTTCCCAACTATATAAAGATGATATACGAGCGATGAATCGATTTAAAAATCTCGCCGAAAATTACTGCCAACTTCCAAAAAAGAAAAAGTCGCGCTTGCAAAACCTTTTCCACACCGCCTCCGGCGGCACCCAAATGCAAATACACTCCGCCAAAGTTCGCGCCCACAGGGCTGCCGGATTGATTTTAATATCAACTTTATTCGCGTCACCTTTTATCTCTCGGTTCGGGCTTTTCGGAAGGGAGGCAAAGTTTTTCCCGACCACCTGCAGCGGTATGTAAACACGGACGTACGTCGCCGGGATTTTCAGGTGCGGAAATCGATGGAGCGCCGCGAAAGCGTCGAGAGATTTTCTTTGCGACCGATGGATTAGGGAACGCGCTGTGTTGGTCTTGCAAATGGCGCGAGGTGAGATTTTTTGCGTAAGTAAATCCACGTGTGAGAAAAAGAGTTGGGTGGTGGTGGTGGTTCTTCGGGATCGATTGAAATATTAATTGCGAAGCAGGAATGAAATGGTTGGTTACCGATGGTATTTTATGTAGCTTGTTTCATTGTATGTATGATAATAAAGTAAGTAGGATAAAATAATTAATTGATACGCGATGATCGACTATAGCAAGAGTTGATAATTAAAGCATTTCAATAATGCATAATCATTCTGTACATTATGATGTTTATTGTCAATAATTATTGTCTCATATCGCTCGAACACTCTGTATTAATAAATAACGAATTCAATAGTGACAGAAATTCTATATCTACCTTCACTACGATTTCCACTTCACTCGCCAGTTGGTTGTATCGTTCTATTTTGCGGCTATTATTTTTTTCGGAAGAGCGACGCCGTTCCCCATAACTTTCGAACGCACGCGTATAACTTCGCTGACCGTCACGCTATATTGCACCGCAACATAATATTCCACAAATAAATTGCGGAAGACATTTGTTATATTTTTATCACGCTATTTCTCGTTCTCTAAATTTTTACGTTAGAACATTCCTACAGCGCGCGCGCGCTCGCCCAGAGCTATTATTTCGGTGTGTAGCGCGGTAAAATTTTTAATGGGAGAGAGAGACGAAGTTTTATATTTTTTAATATTTATATTTTGCCTCCCTCCCTGCCATAACTTTTTTGTTAGTTTTGTAACTTTTTCAGAATACTTACGTTTATAACAGGAATATACCGAAACGGCGGTATTACAATTGAACTAAAAAGCGACTGAAGAATCACAGCAATTATCCATCGAAAGCCAACAAATTTCCATCGTGCCAATCAGTCGCTCGTCCGAGAAAGGGGCGCCCGCCAGTCGCTCTACAAGTGAATTAAACGAGGGGGGCAAATGAAAGCGAAGGCGATAACTAATCGGCCGGGGCGAAAGGCAACAATTCCAGGGGCGCCGTTAACGATCTGCCATTTGCCCGCCGTGAAGGAGAGGAGAGATGTTTAATTCGACGGAGCAGGCAGCAGTCGTTGTCGATTCGCGCGAATCTAATGAGGTGGAAAAGGGACGTATCGTCGTTAAAGTAAGTTCAACGAGGAATCTATAAGAATGGGAAAAGTATATTAGAATTGGGACGGAATTTAAACCTTATTCTCTTCTGCCTCAATTTTATTTTATTTTTTAACTGAATTTGAATACGATTCTGCCGGACGTGCGTGTATGGAAAAAAAGTTTCGACTTTGGTGAGCGTAAAAATGTTTGCAATGCGCCGCCAACTTGAATTCTAGAACTGGGGGGTGGAAAAAAAAATTAACGAGGACCTACTTGTTAGTCAGGAGTTGCAAATTTTTCTGAACGCCCCGGGCGCGTTAGCTCGGGCTATTTTACGCAAACATGCGTTCTGAAGTATGAGAAAAATGAAAGTAAATTAATTGCGAGCCTGAAAAATGTAATGTTTGACATATTTTGTGAAGGACCATAGTAGTTGGGAATTTATAAAGATTTTCGTTAATGTTAATGGTAAATGTTTATGGTTCTTTCGGGAAATTGTTACGAATTAGAGGGTTAGGAGAGTAAGGAAATTATTATATTGCATTAAAAATACCGTTAAATTAAAAGAACTATTGTATTACTGAAAATTAATCTATGAATTAATTTACGGGCTACTCGTTAGCGTTTGCAAGAGTATACAGAAAATAGAATAATTCGTTCCAATAATAATTTCACTTATAGAGCTACATTTTTACCTCATTTTTCCTATGATACCCCGATTAAACAAATCACAACTATTAAAATCCTTAAAACACCACCATTTCTGTCACTACCATTAAAATTTTCTAACTTTAAAGCCTCCTTGCTCACTCCTGCCAAAAAAGCTAACCCACCGTCGCTAAAATTATCTTTTTCTTTGCCACATGAAGCCGCGGGGGAAAGGCGTCGCGTAAAATATTTACTTTCTCTCTCTCTCCCTCTCTCGTTTGCGCTTAATTATAGATTCCGTAAACCAGCCGTCCGGCTATGATTGCGCCGAAGGCGAGGGAGTTTTTTTCCTCCTTCTATGGACGACGTGCGTTGAATGTCGAAAAGGCACGCGAGGCGTTATCTTCGGGACTTTTCGTTAATTGCACCGGAAATTGAAATTTTCGAGCACCTTGCGAGTTACATCGAGACTTTTGGCGATCGTGAATTCGCAAACATTAGATATGCAGTGTATAATGAAACAATGCATGAAACGTGTGGGTCGTTTTGGGCTCTTCATTGAAATATGATGCGATGTGATGTTCATTATAAAGGAAACCAATAAAATGGATGCGAAAGTTTGGTTATTAAAAGAATCAACTTTTGAAAGTTGATTTGCGGTAAAAGTTGGAGAATAAAAGTTCGTATTTATTCGTGTCTATACATATTTTATTCAATTGATTATTGAGTCATTTCCTCAACCGACACCTTTTTCGCCAACCAACCTCGACTATACCAACGCGCAACCAAAGAAAAAACAAACCAACTTGACGAAACTCCATACACCCAACACCTCTCGCGGTTAATCAAGAACCTATACACCTTTGCTGCTGCATTGGACTCTCCCTCTCCTTCTCCCGCTGAAATTCCCGTAAATCAAAAACCGTAATTAATCAAACGCACTTCAGCGCTGGCTCGCGAGAACTTTCCCCTCGTTCACATTCGTTTCGAGCCTGCAGCGCCAGCGCGTCGGGGGGTCGAGAAAAATTCCCCCGAAAGAACTACTCCCATGAATCACAATTAATTAACTCAATAATCGCGTCATAATTCGAAGCTCCACTCTCTCGTGCCTCGAAATCAATAAAATATCGCCCGGGCGAAGCAGCCGCCCGCCGGCGAGAAAGAACAGGGAGAAAAAGGTAAATTATATCGGCGGGTGTGAGGGAGAAGGAAAAGTGGCTCTGGCATTAAAGTTATGAATATAAATCACGTCTCTGCCGCTGCTGCTCCCTTTTTCTCTCTGTCTCGTGCTTTCGTCGAGTGCAGTTTGACCCCTGCGGAGTAGTTTCGCGCTTCTCTCCCTTTGATACCTTTACACACCGGATTCTCTACCTCCACCCCCGTGTATATATATATACACACACACACGTTCGACTCGCGTCTAACTTTTCGGGCGAGGAGGAGAGGCGATGTGTCCCGGGATGCGCGCTGGAGTAGTCACGTGTGCGCGCGCCCCCGCTGTACGTGATGCGTGTGTGCACACACGCGACGCGCCGGTGATTTATAACGCGAAAAGAGTCTGCGTGTGTGTATCTGTGTGCAGCAGCTCTCGAAGCTGTCTCGAGAGTATCTTTGTTTTGCGCTTTTGGGGACGACGGCATGGATGGGGGTTTTTTGATAAGTCGATTCGCGACGTGATATGCTGTGGTAGGAGGAAACATGCTAGTGTGGGAGATTTGAGCGGGATTAGACTGAAGTGGTTAGTGTATAGAGATTATGCGTAACGATGGACAATTTTGAAAATGATATGGTTTTTTGGTAAAAATGCCAAAGAAATGATATTTTATTCAGCTACCGTGCCCAGAGCCTTTGACGAATGATCCGATTTTTCGATTCGCCACACAGCCAAAACGTTATTGAATGATGTTACATCGGGTAACACAGGATGACAATATTTATATCTTTGTATAACATTTTTCGTAACGTATATTCTCGCTTATGTATAAACAAAACAAAAGCTGAAAAATATCATTTCACACGATGAACCGCTCGCATCACAAAGACCCGAAAAATCGAGCATTCATATACAGCCTTTGAGAGCTTTTATCAATAATATACACAGCACCGTCGCCGCAATTTTCGCAAATATCAATTTAATTTCCGCCGCGGTCGTCCCCTAAGCCACTCAATAATTAATCGCAAACGCCTCTCGATGGGGCGTAATTACTCCACTTCTTCTCACCCATCACAATCTACACACAAGCGTATCACTAGCTCATTAAAATAACAGCCGCTAAAACACAACACCCCCCCTGCAATATTAAGCAGCGCGTAATGGCCATTTTAAAATTTCAAAATCGCGGTGTTATACATATATACATATCCTCCACGTCGCTAAGCAAGCAAGCACATACACGCGCTGTCAAAACGTCGCGTGAGGACCATAATTCACTGTACCTCGTCTCCTTCGCGGTCTGCCCGCGGGTTCATCAGATTCACACACATACATAGAGCCCCGTTGACCCACATTACGCGGCCCCCGCCAAGTTAACGAGCTTTAATTGGACGGGAGGTAATGAATGTTTAATGAGATTTTTTCCTTACCCGCACCCGCGTTCTTAAGCGGTTGCTCTCTCTCTCTCTCTCGCCCTACAATTTGCGGTCCGAAGATTTATCTCGGCTTCTCTCTTTTTTGCTCTTTGGTATAGGGGGGAAAGTGTATCAGTGGTGTTAATGGATGCGCAGTGATTGCCGGCGAGTTATATTTCGGGATTAATTATTTGGAACTGTGTCAGTGATGCGTGTGATTTTGTACGTTGATATATCAATTTTGAAGTTATTTTCAGGCAAACGTTTTTATGTATCATCATAAGTGTAAGAATAAGTACACCAATTAGTACAATAAAACAGTCCGAAATTCGAATCATCAATTCACCGCCAAACATCTCGTACATATACCGCGACACACGCGCGCACAACCTCGCAACTTCAGCTCCCGGTGCCGGAAAAACGCGTCCCGCGAGGAATAGCGCAGAATCTGAGCGCCACGCGTCATACATAACCGATCGCGGGCGTGTTTTCCTTTTACCCTGAGGCGAATCCCTCGAGGAACGGGGGGAGAAAAATATGCGGGAGACGCGCCGGATGCACACGTATGTATACAGCGAGTGATCGACGATTTATTGATTCTTATTGTCGGTGTGTATATGTGTGGGACTCCGATTTAATAAGTTGCTTGGTTTGCAAAAGATGCGTTTATTGTGAATTGCATATTGTATGTCTATACTGTATAGTTTAGTCTATATGAATGACTAATTACACTAATTCACCACAAACAACCGAATTACGACGGTAATAACATAGCTACAGAAACACAGCTTCGATACATAAGAAGCCATCATCCATATACAGCCATTCGACCACATACTCACCGCTCGTAGAGCCCCAAGCAATTCCCGCTCTCGTAAAACAACTCTCACAACGCCCGTCCACTCGGCCAATTCCATCCTCTTTCTCTCCACTCACCCCTTCTCTCACTCCATATTCATACACCCCTTAGCAGCACACGGTGCGTCCGCGTGGCAGCAGCGGCATTATCGCGCCTCCGCCAGGAATAATTAATAGACTCTCTCGCTCTAAATCATAAAGCGGCGCTCGCGGTATTTTCGCCCTCTCTCGCGAGCGCGCAATGATAACGGTGTCGAATCGCCGCGCGTAATAGGGACGCGTGCGCACGCGCGCTAAAACCGTTAAAATATGCAGCGGGCGCGTAATGAAGGTATGTTTAATAAATGGCGCCCAACCCCCTACCCCCCCGCGAGCGCGTGAGCTTCGTTAGTTCGCCATTAAAGCGCTCCCGCGGCCTGGCTACTTAGGTGGTAGGTAGGCTCCGAGTAGTGTGAGAACGTATGTGTGGGGGAAAATTTGTTTATTTACGAGTGGACGAGGATGCGGATGGATGCCGCGGCGTTGTCTTTGGCTATGTGTGTGTGTTAAAGTGCAGCGAGAGTAATTAGAATGGTAATAAAGAGATGTGTGGCGCGTACGCGCGTGCCTGGCGTTGTTGTAGATATGAATGGGGAACGTGCGAAAGTAACTGATGTCGGTGCATTAGGGGACTGGATTAGAGGATATTTTAGGGCTGATGGTTGTTGTTTGTGGCTGGGTGTATGAGTAACGAAAAATGTGGTAAAATACGACTGGTGGTGATTATTGACAAATAAAATAGTTGAACTATAAAAATAGGTTGTGCTTAATTCTAACGGTAGGTTAATCGATAAAAGAATGGTATATACGTATAAATTCTCCATACGTATACGCTAGACAAATTTAATCATCACAATAACTTATAAAACTATTACCGCAATTCCCATTTGCCTAATCTCCGAAACTTAATTTATTCCAATCCCATATATACTTCGCTCGGCGAGGCCAACGCGGCAATTGAAACAAAAACTATAGATCTACCATCCACGCGCACATACATACATATATACTCACATTATACACATACAGGCACAGGCACACGTGCAGGCAACATACATTTCATTTCGCATGTGCTTGGCCGCGCGGAAAAGCAACTTACGGCCCGAAGCCCCGGTCCGTAAATGATATGCGCCACGTTTGCATTACTGCGATGCGAATGCGATGTGCACCCTGTAGCGCGTTCTCGCCCAATGAGGGAGAGGACGAAAATAAGCCGACGCCGTCGCCGCGGGACTGTAATTTCGGAACGGGAGTTTTCAGCAGCGCTGGCCTTTAAAGGTGATTAAAGAAAATGACGACTGCGAGAAATTGCAGAGGAATTCGGGAAATGGTTTTTGGGGGAATTTTAAAAGTTAAATTTTGGAAAATCTAAGTTATGTGTAGAGGTATGTAGAGCCTCTATGTAGAGAATATGATATAAATGCAGTATATGGTTGTCGTGATTTTGAAGAAAAATGAACGGGACCGACGATCGCGGATATTTTAGAACTGGCAATTCGAAAAAACGAGTGTCATCAGTCATTGTTATTGTTGTTATATCGATCAAAAGCGCCGGCGCACGGGCCGTCATTTTTCGAATAAAAGCATTCCGACGGTCAATATCAATGTCCGACAGAAAAATAGCTCTTTGTTTAACGTTTCTATGATTAAAAATTTTATTTATTAAGATATGGCTCGATGGGTTATCGGCGCCATCAATCGATAAAATATGCATTAGAGTCACTGCGAGGATAGAAACGATTCTTTCCAACATTTCACGTGGCATTTATTTTTACGGAACCAAACCAAAATTCTGCAATGCCAGTATTTTTTTAAAAATTTAATTGGTTTTCCGCAAATAATAACTGCAATGCCACTGAGAATTTATTTAAAAACAATAAACAAAAGGCTAATTTGAAACTGCGATCTTATTGAACATTTCACGGCGAACGCCAGATTTAATTTTCAATTATTTTGATTCAGATAATAACAATTACGCGAGAAGGCACGTGTCCGTGCGTACGCACTCACGGCAGTGGCACCCTATTCCTTAGTTCAATGTATTATTATTCGTAACAATGACACTTCAGTAGCAGATTAATTATATTTAATCGCATTTGGCGGCTATTTACTGCACACTCTAGAAATCTATACGTGTGATACTCCAACTTAAATGAAAACTGACTACTTTTTGTAGTAGTATGTTTCTTTGGCAACACAATTTTCACTAAACTTGAACGCAAAAAATATTTTAAAAGTCATTATATTTTATTGTTTGTTCAAGTCATTGTCAATATTGATTTTGGTTCCACGTAGAGGAGGAAGCTTTGTGATGGGGAAGAAAAAGTTTTCGAGAAAACATTAGAAAGCTGTTTTGAGTCATTTGCAGACCAAATATACTAGCGTGGGTGTACAACTATATAACTTTTTCAATTATTAATCAATCGTTTTCGGATAGCGCTCGAAAATTTGTTTTTTCGTTCAAAATTATCTACAATTTTCACTGACTAATAAGGATCATGTACTCTTGGTCAGAAATAAAATATTATTCTATCCTATTCTATTCTCTCTCGGATTTGTCCAATCAGGAAGATGCCGAAAATAAGCCGCTGCTGCTACCGCGGGTGTATAATTTTGGAACGGAAATTTTAAAGATTTATAGCGCTGATGATCTTTAGAGCTGGTTAAGGAAAATGAAGACTGCGATGATTTGAAGAGGAATTTTCGTAGTGCTTGGGGTGAATTTTAAAAGTAAAAGGTTGGAAAATAGGATTTCGGGTACAGAGTAAAGTCTATAATTCGTAATATTTTTCAATATTCTTATTCATGCATAACACACAATTCAGATACAATGAAAATAATTAACACACATCACGTTGCACGAAGCAATTTACTGAAAATTCATTAGCTAAACTTTGAATAATCTGCAGCCTGGAAATTGAAAACGCATTCTGGATATTTCGAGTACAAACGCCACCGCCGAGATGAAGTATCCCACCGATAAAATCAATATTATCTCGTTGAAAAATACAGTCTCCCCATCTGCCTTCGATTTTTCCAAATTATAACCATCACGATGCGTATGCCAAAGTGATGGGATTCCAGACTCGATAATTCTCTGTATTGTGCGATCGAAGATTTCCGCAAACACGCAGCCGCGCTCGTAGGGATAGGCAGCAATTCCCTCATACAGTGTCGGACCTGTTATCTTCATCGACTTCACCTTGTAACGATTTTCGCTGCTAGCGATGAAGTATTGTGCGTATTCTTTCGCCAAGATGCAGATCTGGCGTTGATGATGATGCAGGATATCGTTCAGGCACTCTATCGGATTCATTGTTCTCATCTGTGGCTTTAGGTATAGAATATCCTGGTCACTGCTGTTTTTGAATACCTCGTCGTAGATAAATTTTGCTAAGATTATGGGGTACCCGGACTGATGGACTTGCTTAAATGTGTCAAGAGGCTCCTCGTCGTGCATTACTTTGATGTTTAGTAGATCTGAGAAAACGTTATTGGAGAGTGTCATGGAGATGAAGATCAAACTGAGATAGATGATCCTGTGAGGGGTATTTTTGGGTTGTCTGACCAAAGGGCTGCACAATAAAGTTTGAAAAACGTAAATCTCCCTACAATCGCCTAATGGTAGTTTAAAAACCCGAGCTAGAGCAACGAAACTAGAAATGACGATCGGATACAACAATATGCCGATGAATGTATTTAGCGATACGTTGACTTTAGATATCCACAAAATTGGTGTGACAAGAATATATTTTCCAATGGTAGTTGTTCTACCAATAGTGACGTTGTGCCCATACAAATAAATACCTGCGTAGATTTGCAATGCGATAATTTGTGCTTGATTAGTTTCCACAAGTCTAAGGGCATCTACAAAAGCGTCGTATATGCTTGGTTTGCTGACATTTACAATATTTAAAGTGAATTTCAATTTCTCTGACAATATTTTTATGTATCCAGATTGAGTACCGCTAATATTTACTCGCGTTCCATTCTTACTGAGTATTATAAATGGATCATAATGAAAAGCAGCAATTTTTACTGGGTAGTTGTTTAAATTTGTAAATTTGTCGGGGAAAATTTCAGACGTTGAATCGATTCTTTCTTCGTTGTAAGTATCCAGGAAAGGATTGTAATACAACATCATAGATTCATTATGACTTAGTTTTATAACGGTGAAGTCTATAAATCGCAACGACCAATATTTAACCAATAAATTCTGCAAACTCCCGTCATCCATCATCGGATTTCGACTGAAAAGAATCAATAAGCATCTGGGGGGCACTGCATTCGGTGCATTCATTATAAACTTGTCCAGCATTCCGTGAATCTGATTTAAATGCAGTATATCACTGTCGTGATTTTGAAGAAAAATGAACGGCGCCGACGATCGCGGATATTTTAGAACCGGCAATTCGAAAAAACGAGTGTCATCAGTCATTGTTATTGTTGTTATATCGATCAAAAGCGCCGGTGCACGGTCCGTCATTTTTCGGATAAAAGCATTCTGACGGGCAATATCGATGTCCGACAGAAAAATGACGGTTTGATTAACATTTTTATGATTAAAAATTTTATTTATTAAGATATTGCTCGATGGGTTATCGGCGCCATCAATCGATGAAATATGCATTAGAGTCACTGCGAGGATAGAAACGATTTTTTCCAATATTTCACGTGGCATTGGTTATTTTCAATAAACGATTGTTAACAGGAATGTTCGTTTACAGAAACTGCGCTAAAAATTCGGTATTTGCCAAACTATTAGTTTACTTTAGAACGAAAAGTATGTACAAAATTATTAACTTCATTCACTTCTCTATTTCTGGAATTCTGAAACAAAAAGAGATATGGTCACACGAGGCATGGTTGAGTATTTATCTACATAAAACAAATGTGATATTTACAATAGACAAAAAAAGATAGCTTTCGTAGAAATCCTGAACAAACTTCTCACGAACAAACAAAAATACAATTCGGTAACGCCACTGTTTTGCCTATAAAGTGAATTAGTTTTCGGTAAATAATAACTTCAATGCCGCTGAGTGTCTATTTACAAACAATAAGCGAAAAGGCTAATTGTTTTCGTTAATAACGTCATTGGCAAATAATGACATTACAAAATTTGAGGGTCGCAACCGCATCGAACATTCAACGGTAAACGCGAAATTTAATTTTGAATTATTTTGATTCAGATAATAATAATTACGCGAGTATGGCGCGTGTCCGCGCGTACGCGGCTGTGTCGTTCACTATATATTAGTTTAATGAATTATTATTCGTAACAATGACACTTTAGTAGCAGATTAATTATATTCAATTACATTCGGCGGCACGGCAGAGCTCTGCGTGTGATATTTTAACTCAAGTAAGGACTGACTACATTTTGTACTTGTACGTCTCTTTAGCAACGTAACTTTCACTGAACTTGAACCTAAAATATTGTAAAAGTTAAAATATTTAAAAAATGAAGTCGTTATTATGCGTGTTTGGCAATATCGATTATTCAATAAAATTTTATTATTTTTTCATCTATTTTTACGGCCTAAGTCGGTTGAAGTAAAATTTTACTTGTATTTCTAATGCATAAGTTGTCTTTGAAAACCAAACTTCGCCTCGAAATCGTTGAAATTTTTTTTTTGATTATCCAAGAGTTTCTATTGTCAAAGAATATTTTTTGATGAAGTTTTGTCGGAAGTTCTTAGTACTTAAGGGAAAGTGTAAAGAGAATTAGAAGCCTTTGTTGGTTCTGGCAGAATAACGTGACCTAATTTTGCATTATACACTAAAGTATCAAAAATTTGTAATATCAAACTGTCGACTTCCTATACTTTATTCCAAAATTAATTCATTCCTACCTTGTAAAAATTATTTGATGTTAAACATTTAAATAATTCTTTTCACATTTCCCTTGACAATTTTTTTTATCGTTATTCAATAATCCTCATTCTACGTTGACCTTTTTATAATTTCTCGTAGCCACATTCTTATATTTACTTAACTATATAGTTAAGTTTAGAAAGGTGAGCGCGTAATATACCGTGCTTGTTATTAGAATTATACATATATGTCGCACCTTTTCCAAATCGATCACTTTTCTAAAATAATGAAACAATTAAATGAGAGAACTTACAAACCAATTAACACTTTTAATGCTACATGATCCATTTATAATTGTTCTTTTTTTTGGAAACAATAGAACAATTTTAAAGTTTATCATACAAAAAGCCTATATTCCACACCCTCATCAACCCACCCGAACCACCTCATCTCCCCAACCACGAGCCAATCCACTCTCGCGACAAATCGTCCAGCCGGTCGTACGCGATTACACCCACCATTACGTCCTCCACTCTCTCCCTCCACCTATCATCATCCGTGCTTTATGCACCCGAGGATCCCCCGAAGTAAGTGCAATCCGAGTGTCCCAGGAGCGATAACGGTGCTCGCTCGATTCGTTTGATCTAGATACGTATAGTGCACTGTATATATACACACGTGGGGGCGGTCGGGCGCAATTATCGGCGCGCGCCAGCGCGTTTACACGTGCGCGAAACAATGCGCTCTCTAATCAACGCATATGGCGGGCCGCACGCTGATCAATTTAGAGCGGAGATGACGCGACGGGATCCGAATGCGGATGGCTGCTGTGTG
>JAPYZO010000600.1:0-28961 GCA_030522905.1 Torymus flavipes | reverse complement strand
ACGACATATGGCCTGTCCACGTTTTTTCCTTCCTAGATGCGTAAATACTATTTTGTGAATTTTTCAAAAAGAGGTCCTAACTTTTTTTGACCAATTGGATAAAAAAATACTATTATACTTACTTGCCCGGCGGGTAAATAAGAATCTTTTATGCGCCCGCTACTCTAAAATTCCGTAAAATCGAAAAAATAAAACTTATAATCCACTATAAATTTGTGTATGCATATTTTTTATGACTTTTTTTATTCAGAGATGAATCCAGTATACTATTTTTATTTGAAAATGAACATTTTCTCATTCGCACAAATTTGTGACGGATTTTTGATTATTTTTAACAAGTTTTTTTATTATTTATAACTTCCAATATTTCGTTGTCGTATAAAGCAAAAATCAATTTAGCCTTTCTTTTTAGGCTCAAAAACCCCGAAAATCAGTACATGAGTCACAAAAATATAGTGGCTTTTTGATCTCGTCTGTTTGTAGTACTTGTCTTCGGTTCGCAAAACGCACTCGCCTTAGGCTGTACTGTAAACTCCGCACTCGGCTCACTTTGCGCCCTAGGTATAAGTGAGTTACACAATATGATATTAAAGAATTACTGAAAACTTATTTATGATAATCAAATATAATCCAGTTTTTAATCATAAAATCATTCCAATTGCCAGATAAAAAGGGTGCAGAAACCTAATATCCTATGCGGTTGCTACACCCGAATCTGAATATTTTTATTAGTTTTTATCGGACCTTTTTCAACGAGGGAAAGATTAATACAACTTCTGATCCAAATCTCTTTTACCCGTGTGACCGTGTGCCACTTGAAGAATCATAAATTATATATAATTTCAATACCTAATTCTTTGTTTATAATAAATTATCTGAGTATTTTTCCACCTTACATAAAATTACCTTATTATTTTTTTAATTACCTTATTAATTACCCAAGTACATTATTAAGTATAAGCTTCCAGTTTATATACCTCCAAACGTTTACGAGATCAAGCGATAGTTGCTGCAATATATCACCAAAGCACTCTTCTCCTGCAAAATGGCAACCTAAAATACTTTGGAGTAAAATGCGAGATTCACCGGCGTACTTGCATATAGGCGCTGCATCGACATTCGACGCACACGAGTCGGTACATAACCTCATTCCTTAGCAAGACGGGATATGTTAAGCACAGTATTATTGTTTTTATAACTCGGAAACTAACGAATAACAAAAATGAATTCCTTATCAACTAGGGTCGTAAACAGGTAAACTTTCTTGATGTTAATTTACTGCTTTTGTCAAAGTTATATAAGTGATGAAAAAAGTTTTTGCTGATAACAGTTCAAAAACATTGTGTTATGCGTAGTATTTTTTGCCATTATTTGCATCAAAAAATTATGTGTGAATTATAAAAGTCATGATTATTATAGGAGAATAATTCAAAGAGTCATAGTACACCTGCAATCTTTGGCAACTGCTGCATCTGCAAATCCTTCACAAGAAATTCAAATTCCACCACGTAAAGAAAGAGGACCTACTGACATTTTACATGTAATTTACCTTTTTTGAAAGAAACCATTAATTATTATTAAAACAATTAATCAATTTTTAATTGTAATCTACCCGACATAGGCTCTGGAATCAACTATTCGTCGTGATCCGACAGCTCCTGATTACAAATTTATAGATGACCCATTTCTTATTCCAACATCACTGAGCAAGAAGCGCAGCTATGCACTTGCCCGTGAAGCTGGTAAGAGAGCTGCAATATGGGTTCGTCAAGAGCATCCTGATCTTTTGATGAGTAATCTCTCAGAACCTTTGGTTCAGGTATGAATTTTTTAATATTATATTTATGGTATCATATTTCATAAATTGAATGACGTTTATAGAAAAAGCAAAAAAATTCAATCGCTGTCTAATTTTTAGGCATTTTTACCTACTGTAACATATGAAAATAAAGATCAAGTTTCTGAAGAAATTTTACTTAATTTAATAAAACAAGGTCGAGTTGCTGATGTTTTACATGTTTATCAATTATTGGATGAAAATGTATCTATTGAAACAAAACAAGCTATCTTTGAATTGTTATGCTTTTACAACAGTGATTTGGAATACATTTCAGAAAATTTTCCAGAGGAACGTTCATACCAACCTGAACCTGAAATAACTAAGTGTACATGGAAGTGTGTATATTTATAAATATAGTTACATTATACAAAAAAACATAAGTTATAATAATGATAAATTACAATAATAATAATGTTATGTTTTAGTCACACTCCACAAATTGAAAAATTATTTGAAGAACTCCAAAATAATGAAAAAACAGTGGTTGGTGCTTACAATGCTTTAATTTGTGGAACAGCAAAATATTTAAAGGTAATAAGTAATAATATTATTATTATTATATTATAATATTATTTTTCTTGAAAGGAGATTTATATTAAATAATTATTAAATATTATTTGTTCTAGACTGACAAAGCATGGGAATTATATAATGAATGTTTAAGTAAAAATATACCACTTGCACTTAGAACCTACAATAATATCATGCTTTTGGTATCTCTAACAAAGGATAATAATGCAGATCGTAGAGTTATGATAGAAAATATTTTACAACAGATGGTCAAGAGTGGAGTCAAGCCTGATGTTCTGACATTAAATGCTGCTTTAAAAGGTCTTGCAGGCTGGCAATCACAATTAGCATCTAAAGCTCTATCACTATCACTATTGACAGAATTTAAATCTGCTGATATTGAACCAAGTCTAGCAACATACTACTATTTGTTATCAATTTTCTGTCGCCAGAGTAAGTACATTGATCATATTTCATATAGCAATCTTAATTACTTTCAAATATATCTTTATTAAATAAAAAGAATTATGTTAAATAATTAATGTTAAAATTTACATTTCCACAATTGAATACATATTCTTTGTTTAAATCAGTCGTGATATTTAATATTTTAATTAATGTTTAATATAGGTGGTCCAACTAGTAAAATTCTATTAGAAATTTTGGATGAATTAGAAAAGAAAGAAAACATAGAAGTAAAAGATCCTATGGACAGATATTTTTTCGTTGAAGCAATGGAAGTAGCTTCAAAACATTTACACGATCTACAAACTGCTGACCGTATTCATACTCTGATTTTAAAGAAAAATAACTATAAACTTATAGGAGGGCGTCTAAAAGTAAGTTCTTTTTATTCTTATTGAAACTCACATTGTGAATATAAAATTTTCTTAATATTTTAGGAAAGCATTTACTACCGTAATTATTTGCAATTAATTTTGACAAGTGAAACAATTGATGAGTTTATGAAAGTTTATGATACCTTAGTACCTCACATATATGTTCCTGAGCCAGCTGTAATGAGAGACATATTGGAAATTTTGGAAGTAAATGAAAAGGAAAAATCTATGGAATTGTTGCCAAGATTTTTGTCTCATATTGTAATGTTTGGCATGTTAGACAGACACCAAATAATGAAAATTGTATTTAATCTAATGGTTACACATTGTTCTCCTCCAAAAGACTCTCCTTTAAATCAGCAGTATACAAAAATGGCTGAAACACTCTGGACATATATTCAAGTAAGCTAAGTTAAAACTTTATACGAAATTAAGTATTTATAATTTTTTATGTAATTTTTTATGTATTGTTTATGTAAATATTAAGCAATTTGTTATTGCAGTTAGAAGCTTTTTTCTGAATAGCGCTACTATTTTAACAAGTCGATGGGATATTATAAAAAAAAATTTATCATCATTAACTATTGGTTAATTTACAAAAATATTGTTGACCAAACACACATAAACAAAAAAGATACAAGATACATCATTTAACTCATGAGCCCAGAAGATTTTTCGGGGCGGAACGCGCGATTTGTTTATTTATAAAGTTACATAAGTTTTTTTACAACCTTTTATTTTCATATTATTATTAAATTTATCATTTTTTATTTGTCGATGCTCTTCCCATTTTACAAAAAAGATGTATTTGTCTTTTTTTAAATAATAATTTTAATGTAATTTAAAATATAATATAAAATTAAAAAAAAAACATGTACTGAAATTATGCAGGAAGCGAATGAAAAGAGATTACAACGTCTCATGCATCCTGCCGCCACACTTGGCGACATGGCTGTCATACTCCTGCGCGGAAATCAATTTGAGAAGATGCTCGAAGTCCTTGAATACTTAACAAAAATGCAAGAATCGGTCGTTGGTGCTATCAAACCGGAAAGATTACAAGAGATATTCCAAACTTGTATAACGAGAGGCCACACCGAAGGAGCAATGGTAAACTTTTGATTTAAGGTTGTATAATCCGTAAGGTCTCTGCCAAAAGTTAGTTTTTGACGTTAAAACTGCGATAAATAAGTAATTATAATTAGGTAAAGCAAATGATCAATTTTTAGTTTTCGCGATCTATGTATAAAGGCAATTGGAATATAATAAGCTTTGAAAATCAGAAATCGAAGCGAAATTGCAGACTTCGCATAACACGTTTTAAATCCGCTATTTCTTCCAATGTTCATTTTGATGATTTTAAAAAGTGATATGTGAATCATACAATTTTGGTTAGATTTCCAACTTTTAAAGCGTATAATATTTTAATTTTATACATAAATCACGAGAACTAATTGATCATTTGCTTAACATAATTAATTATCGTAGCTTCAACGTTAAAAATTGACGATTGAGTATGCATGCGATTTCGGAATCGTCGATGCCACCACAATGGCTCAGACCTTACAAGAGGCCATACCACTCAGTGAGGCTCAGGAATATCGTTTGATCGAAAAAGTCGGTGTCGGAGCGTTGAAGCCCAAAGCAACGGAAGAAGCGAGCAGTACATAAGTTACGAATGTCTGAGATTAAAGCTCCCCAAGCTGAAGGAGGATAATACAGTTACGTTTATAAAATGTAATTTGACGGCGCGTCGCGCGAGCGTAAACAAGCAGTCATCGTAAGAGACCTAAGTGTGGGCGAGAACTGGGTCAACAATGAGGTGGCTCGATCTCCCTATCCTCCTTTGCCTCGCAGCCCCGGAGCTCTGGTAATCGAAACGAGCGATTTTTTATTATGGCATCGTTAGCATATATAGCACAACGTTGTCAAATGATTTATTATTTACCTGATGTAAATATTGTACTAGTCTTAAGCTACACCGCAAAGTAGAAAAAATTAAGCCCGAAAAAGCGAATGCTCGCGCACGCGAAAGAAGATAAGCCAATAGATCGACGAGAGTAGCCAGCACGCACGCGAGCGCACTTGCGCCGAATTTCCTACTTGATGTGTATACGTACGCGCACGCGAGAGAGCCCTAGGGCCCTCCGCTAGTTAAATGAAAAGAGTAGCGCAATCACGAAAGAAATTGAAATTAAATGCCATGATTGGCATGTATCAATGTCCTTGTCCCTTGGAGCCTCAGCGGTTCCAGTGATTAAGTAAATTAAGTAATACATCGGTGGGAGGCAGAGAGGCAGCCCATTGCAACTTAAATGCCCATTTCCTGCATTGGCTCGGTGTCGCGTCATACAGCGAACGAGCGAGCGAGCGTACCGGGTAAGAGCGAGAAAAAGAGGGAGAGAGGGATAGAGACGTTATAGCAGCGGAGCTCTAGCATGCGCGACCGCTGTGCTATACCGCTGTGCGCGGTGCCGCTTGATTCTGCTCTGCTTTAAAGCTCGGCGACCGAGTGACAGTCTAGTGACGCGTAGAGCGTAGCGAGTTTGGGGCTCTTTCCATCGAGAGCTTCGACCAGAGCCCAGCTCTTTCTCTCTCTCTCTCTCTCTCTCTCTCGCTTTCTCTCGAGTTTTCGTTGAGAAACGAGCGAGGAGCTGCTGCGAGCAGGAAGCGCGCGCACAAGAGGATACGAGGAGTGCGAGAGCCATGGAGGATCAAGAGCGGGTGGGTAATCCAGAAATCGATTTTTCACTGCCCTTACGGGCGGAGGAATTTCGCGCGTGCGCGAGCTTTTAAATTTTTTTTCTATTAAGCGCTGAGTGTCGAATTGTAGCGAGGAGATTTATAATGATTGTTAGTAAAGTTGAATTTTAATAAAAGGTTTGAACATCTATGGTATTTCTGTTTTGTTCGTGTCGACAAGTTTCTTTTGAAATTCGGTAACTGAAGCAATTAATATTTTAAAGTGGCTTTTCAAATTCAAAAGTAGTTTAATAAATTCTTTTGTTAAAAGGTGTATTAAAATTTTTGCTTTTTCAATGATCATTTTTTTGTTGAAATAATTAAGAGTGACAAATTAAATTCTCTTCCACTTTCATAAGAAAATATTGTCACGTATCGCCTTTCATTACCAAGTTTCCATATTGAATCACAAATAAAACCATTTCATTATTCTACAGTGACCTCCAAAAGTTTTTCTGTTCTTACTTTTAATATTCAAAAAGAAAGTTTAATGATAGTGTAATATTTCCAATAATATTTCAATTAACTAGAAAATTTAATATTTTTGCGTTGCTAACATAATATAAACTAAAAATTGAATAATTCTCTAAAGCAAAATCCCGAGACATGTGGTATAAAAATAATATTTGCGTGAATAACTCGGTTAATTAACAATTGAGTACTATACGTGACCTACCTATGTACTTATTTTACTCGTTGTTTTTCCGCGACTAGGATTACAGTCGAGCATCTCAAAAATAAAATCAGCTAAATATTTAAGTGATTTAATCATCTTGACGTTACATAAATGGAACCAAAAGAATATTTTATTTTGATACGGAAAAATAATTGAGGTTTAAAAATTTGGAACCACTTTTGCTTAAATTCGGAAAAAAATTACACTAAAAAATTATGAATTTGTAAAATTTTTTAGTTATGTTATCATGTGACATCATGCTTTAGTCAATTTTTAAATTTCGAAATTTAGATATTCAAATATTTTAAAAGTTTTTACTTGCATTCGTGATACTAAAAGTGTACTAATAATAAAAATGCTTCAGTAAATAACATTTTAACAATTAATTAAATCAAAGTTCAATAAAGAAGTTAAAAAATTTCAATGAATTTGATTGATTTTCCAATAAAAAATAAATCTGCGTAGCAATAAAATGTCATTGAAACTTGTCATTGCATATAATAGGGTTATATCAATTTTTAGCAAAGAAAAATATTTCTCACAGTGTCATTGTTCTAGATTTTAATATATAAATAATGGAATAATCACCTACTTAACAAGAGCATTAACTTCCAGTTTTTAAAGGTAAGAAATCTTTTACCACGGGACGGTTAACTAAGAAATTGTTGTAAAGTAATAAATTGTGTCATTTGAATTGAGTATATCAACAATTGATCGAGTTGACAGGCATAATGATTATGTAGCCAAGAACATCTATGCTACCTATGTGGTTATATGCATTTAAAGAAAAGTTATTGTTTTGCAACCTTTAATATCGTTTTATATTTGCTTTTGTAATTATTGAAATTAAATTGTTACAATAATTTTAAAATTACCAGCAATAAGTACGGTCAAGTTTTAATTAAAATCTTCCAAGTATCGTTGAAGTAAATAAAATATCCAAATAATTATAAATTAAATGACACATATATATATATATATATATATACCAACCGAAGTTTTCACGTATATAATCGAAATGGTAATATTGTAATTTGAATACTTAATATTTTTAAGCAAAAAAGCGATAACGAATAACAAAGTATAAGTGATGTGAACATGTATATTATTGTGTTCAGTAGAAGTATGTTTGATATGGTCAGCCTACCCCTGCGCCTGAAACGTATTTTAAAACCCAGTTAATGATTCCATTTAATTTTTTGTGTTTTAACGATCATCGATTCACTTTCACTTAAAATTAAGTCATTACAGTACTATTTATTGTTGATAAACTTCACTTCATACCAATTAATTCGTTTTCTCTATTCATTAAAAAAGTCAGATGAATTTATTATCATATCCATAATATTACATCATTTGCGTAAAAATACATTAACAATGAATCTTTAAAGAAAAAAAACTACAGAATCCCCACTATCTAATAAAAAAAAAACTAACAACAGACCGTGCGCTTGGGCCTGAATAAAATACGAGAAATCCTGACGGCGGAGGAGCCGGACGTGGAGATCGAAAGTGTGGACGAGGCGCCGGGCTCAGGCCGCGGCGACAACTACACGTCCATGCTGTACCGGTTGAACCTGAAGGGCCGCCTACACGACGAGCCCTGGCAAAAGTCCATCATCTACAAGGTGCTGCCCGAGTCAAAGGAGCGCCGGGCCGCCTTCAAGAGCGAACTCCTGTTCCGCAACGAGGTGGTCTTCTACACGAAGGTCTGGCCGGCTTTCCAGGAGCTTCAGAGCCAGGATCGTGTCGTCTTCGGTGGCGTCGCCAAGATTTACCTGGCCAGACCCAATCTTATAGCGATGGAGGATCTGAGGGTGAAGGGCTACAAGATGGTCGACAGGAGGAAGGGACTGCAGGTTGACAAGCTCAAACACGTGCTCAAAGCGCTCGCCGGTTTTCACGCGCTCAGCTTGACCCTCAAGGATTTGAGGTACTTATATTATTACAACAATAAAGATTTCGTCATTATTTTTAACGTACTCCTTTACTTTTGTCTATGCATGAGAGGAAATAAAATTTTTCATTTAACTCTATAAATTAATATAAAACTATATTTTCATATAATAATACTTAACGCGAATAAAACTTCTTTCTTTACCTATAGAGTAGGAAAAAATGGTTCACAGAGGTGTGCTTCAACTTCTTTTTTCCGTTGTTTTTTCGGACAATTCTTTTTTTTAATGAATTTCGACATACAATTTCGGGTTTAAAATTTTTTTCAGTGTATCAACTCTACTTCTTCAACATCTGTAATCCTTCAAAATATCAGATATAAGTAAAATAAAAATTAGGTATTTGTCGTTAGGGTGCGATATATGGTTCTAAACCAGAATCCACTTTGAAAAGAAAAACTAGGAGCATCAACAGGATTAGAATTTCGAATGCTATAAATAATTTGTCCCGCATCATTATCACATTACCTTGTACCTTCATTCAGATTCCGAGTAACTTACCTTTACCATTACTTACCCCTTAAACCTACGACATTATTAAACAAATCCTCAAAGGAAACCATTCAAACCCAATACAAAGATCTCCTCTCAACGCTCTCGATATTCGTACAGGCCAGAGGTGTTCGCGCGGCTATCGCGCCCGGACGCGGAGATCGGCGAGTCTGTGCAGGAGGTCCTTTTCCGCATCGAGAACTTCGACTACTATCGTCAGTATTATCGCAACGCGACGAGCAACGCCGTTAAAATGGTAGCCGAGGGCCTGCCCGAGAGCCTCGAGTCGCGTCGCGACGAGATCGTCGGCAAGTTCAAGGCCTTCCTAGGCGAGGAGTGCTTTTTCCGTGCCATGTGCGAGATGACCGCCTACCAGGGCCCGCTGACCGTCTTCTGTCACGGCGATTGCTGGACCAACAATTTTCTTTTCAAGGATAACGGCGCCGCCACCGACGCCGAGGTGAGCGCCAATGAATTGTTTGTGTCGTTATACCTTAACGATTTTATACTTTTATATTTTATACTTATATTTTTTAGTTTTAACAAGTACGGTATTATATTTAGATATTTTTAAAATAAATAAAATCTCTATACTTTATTGAGAATTTCATCTAAGCGAATTTTGTAATTATATTTCATAAAATTGTCTAGGGCAATGCACCATATACATATATAGACCGGATAAATAAGTAGTTTATAAGTAAAAAAATAAAATAAAACAGAATATAAAAATTTAACAATTGAGTTTACAGTATATATCTAGGTCACGTAAACTTAATTTTTCCCTTACAAATTAGATAATCCACGTCATCCCATGTCAATAGTATAATCACGCCAATTAATTTTTGGGGTCCCGTCGTTTATCATTACATGAAATCACTGCATCCATTGAACATAATTGTATCCAAACATACATCCTCATTCGACGTTTTTGGCAGGCGGTGTGCTTAGTCGACTTCCAGCTGACCCGCGTCGGCTCCCTGGCCCTCGACCTCGCCCAGGTTCTCTACAGCTGCACGAGTGGTGAGGTGCGAAAGACCTTCATGACTCAATTGCTGCAGCACTATCATCGCCATCTGATGTCTGCCCTCTACACGCTTAATCCGGCAGCTGAATCGACCAGGGATCCCGCCACCATGTGGAAACTGTGCGTATATGTCGTTTTATCGCGAACCGATCGGCCTCTGCGTATATGAGAGTGTAATTTTAAAGGGTGGAACACTGCGGTTGACTTATTCTTTTATACATATCGAGATTTATTCGACTCGTCAACTTATTTATATAATGATTATTATATATAATATATATACTTAAATAATAAAAAACGGAAATCAAAATTTTCGGTTATTTTAACAAAGAATCTTCAAAACATCGAGGAAATTCGTTATTACAGGGCCCTGCGTCCTTTGCAATTCTTATACAATGAAAAAAAATCTCACGCATGCAATAAACCAATGGGAAATTTTGCTCTTCGCAGGTTGACGGAGGAGATGCGCCGCTGCAGCCGTTTTGGCCTTGGGGTCGCCTTGGACATTTTGCCAATTAGCACGTGCTCCAGCGAGCAGGCGCCCGATGTTTACGAGGAGAAGCAGGACCACAGCGAGGGCCGCAGCAGCATGCAAGCGCCACCGACCGCTGGGGCGGAATGCACTCGCCTCATGACCGACCTCGTCGTCGAGCTCGTCAACAATCGGACCATCTAATTCCCGTCGTCGTCAACGTCGTCGTCTTTCGCGCGCTCTCTCGTACAAAGTTGTATCATATCGACTGCAAATAATGAGCCTGCGGTGCGAGCATTTTCACTCAGATTCACACGGTTCAAAGTTGTCGGACGAAGTTTATATAATATATATATATATAAGATATTGTTGTTTCGTAATTTTTGACTAAATTATTGATAGAAAAGTGCCATTTTTTCGGGGAGATGATTTGATCACTGGAAAGTACGATTTAGTAGTTGCAGTTCGAGTGAAAGTGCTCTGGTCTTAACCCCTTAACTTCCATAATTTACACATAGTGTACACAGAAAATTATGTATATTTCATAAATTTCACTACATATTTTACCATATATTATGAATTTCTTCATCCAACAATTTAATGTTTTAAAATTTTTCAATTATTACATAAATTTGCTTTTCAAATCCAAATTAACAAAAAATTAATCATTTAATTAAACATTAATAACTTCATAGTACATAGTAGAGAAAAAAAAAAATATATATATATATATATATATATATATATAATCTATACACAAATAGAAATAGCTTAAAAAAGTTTGTATAAGTATTTATACAAATATATTGAAAAATTTATTTTCTTTTTATAATAAAAAAGAAACAATAAAGTATGTTACTTTCCATGAAAATAAAGTCCATTAGAGATAAAAAAAAATATATATTACAACTTATAAACAGAGATGCATGAATAGTATTTAAAATAGAATGCTCCAACTATATTGTACAGAAATCATTTACAACTGAAAATATGAATATTTTTATAATGCAGAATAAATTTATAATGATTCGTGTTAGCTGTAAGAGTTAAGGGGTTAATAAGATCTTTTATAGTAAGGGTTTCCGTACGTGTTGTCAAATGATTTGTCAGATTTGTATACTTTTTGTCAATAGTATATTATATAGGATCGTTAGGTCGATTACAGTTTAATTAATTGTACTGCAAAATACAAAACCCACGAACATAAAAAGATTTCTTGTCAAAGTTCTGAATAAAATATTACTCGCCATTTCTCGCGGCCATTGTTCAACCGGAATCAAATTCAATAATTCGACTCAATGAATAACGGCTTGTGGTCCTTAAATAACATTTAATTCACATTTTTGTTCCTTATGAAATAAGTTGACCCTCTTCTAATAATTACTCTCAGAATAATACGTCGTATCAAAGATGAGCGAAACAGAGTCTCCTTTAAATTGTACACTGATAAAACGAATTTGTATTCACTTAAAAATCAGGCTTTCATTTTTCAATCATCTCCATTCATTTCTTATAAGAATCAGTTCAACTCTCTTATCAGTACACTTTATTTAAATATTCACTTTTGTGGGTCGGTTATCCGCGTGAAAGTAAAATTAAAAATTTAATTGCACGCTCTGGCTTTTCTATTTAAACGCGACAGTGGCAAGTATCGAATTCTATATAATTGCGGAAAAAAAGCATATTCTGAAAACTCTTTAAGAGTAGAAAACAAGATTTTTTTTTTTAAATTAAAATAATCCATTCAGTAGTACAAATTTGAGAAAATTCCGATAAGCCTAACATCTGTCAAATATCTACAATAAACGGAATGACAAAAAACGCTGTCATTATTGGCCCTTAGCGCAATTCTTGAAATCAATGATCATGTTCTCCATCATTCCAACCATCCTTCCATCGAAAAAGAAACTCTGCCATTTAGTTACAAACTACACCCACATCTTGCCTCCCCGACACTATGAAAGAAACGAGTTCCTTTCCCGGTACACCTGTTTTCGACCTTCTTCCCATATTTTTTTTTCCAAACAATCAGTGACAGAAGGCGACACAGGTTACCTTTATACAACTCTCTCTTTCTCTTCTCTCTCGAAGATAAAGTATCCGCGCATAGACTTAAGCGTCCCACGATGAAACTTCCTTAGGCGGCCTGCTGCGGAGGCGTGTGCGGTTGTGCCTGCGGACTAGGTGGCTGGCCCTGTTGCGGCTGTGGCTGCTGCGGAGGCGCTGGAGGCTGCGGGGCCGGCGTCGCGTTCGCGGGCGCTTGTGGTGGCTGCTGCACAGGTGCATTGCTACCCGGCTGCCAAGGAGGCTGATGCTGGTTTTGAGATTGCTGCTGTTGCTGCTGTTGCTGTTGTTGCTGCTGTTGTTGCTGCTCCTGAGCGAGTCGCTGGTGCGCCTGCTGCCGCGCCCGGAATTCCGCAGCTTTAAGTTGCTCCAGATGGAATTGTTGTCGCTCGGTGATGAGCTGTTGCCTCTGGTACTCAAGACCCTCGCGTTCTCGCTCCATCGTCGTTTCCAGCTCCTCGAAGTGGCGCAACTTGATCTCGAGCTTCTTCATTTGAGTTTCAACAAGCAGAGCTACGAGAGACTTGATCTTCCGTTCTTCCACGGCTGCCAAGTGTTTAGCTTTCACAGCCGCGGCGGCCAAGGCTGCTGCTGCTGCCGACTGTAACTGTGCATCTCTCACGACCTAGTAAGTAACGACAATATAATTAGTAAGCGATAAACGTCGAATTCTTGTGAAGTAAATAATGTAAGAAAAAAAAAACATACTTTGTCCTTCTTTTGTTTCTCCTCGCTTATTTCTTCTATATTTTCAGCCTTCGACTTAGCATCACCTTCCTCGGCCGGTTTCTCTACCACATCGACTTCCATCTTTTCGGGCTCTGATTGTGGCTGCTCATTGCTCTCACCTTCCGTGGTCTCTGGAGTTTCTTTTTTCATTCCAGCAGCAGGAGTAGGCGTTGCACTCTCGCCCTCCGTCGGCGTACTAGGTGCCGCACCCTCTTTGGGTTTCTCTGCTGACTCGTCCTTCTTTGCTTCGGGCGAGGCTGTTGCCGCTGCAGACGGAGGTGAAGTTGCTGAAGCGGGCGTCGCCTGACTCGAGGTGGTTTGCGAAGCAGCAGATTCGTCTGGAGGTTCGGGCGGACCTGTGCCTGCGATACCAGATTGCGCGAGTCCCGCGGCTGGGTCGAATTTACCATCTATATTCGCACTGGCTTGCACGTTTCGTAAGTGTTGATCCAAGAGATTAGCGGGAACTTGGTCCTTGATCGCAGCGAACTCCTCCATGGCTGCTTTAGCCGCACTTGCGGCTACTCGAGGATCAACAACAGACGCTAGGAAAGCTACGGTGCTCATTACAGGATTGCCGGCTTTGGAGAAAGGAATTGGTTGATAAGCCAGCGGCCCTAAGCCTTCTGGTTCTTCGAGGTATGGGTCCTCGATTGGCAGTCTTAAGAAGTGTAAGATGCATTCATCCTGAGTTCTTGAGCCCACGTGCTCACAAACCTTTAAATAAATAGTAAATAGATGAGATATATGATCACTAATGTTTTAAAAACAAGATTTGTTCTTTTTATGTTGTGAAATATATTTAAATATGCTTGACAACAATGTTGGCTTACCTTATTCCAGTCATCTTTGTGAAGCTCCAATGCTTCAAGCAGTAGTAGCGTTTCCTGTTCAGTCCAATCTCGCGTTGCCCCAGCAGCCTGTTTATTTTTAAGAACGCTAGGTTTCTTTGAGTACTGATCAATTTTGAGACCAAAGTTAGCCATTGGTCCGATGCCAGGTAATTTTTCATCGTTAATGATAGGTTTCTTCTCGAGATCTAACAAAGTTTTAGCCGCAGGTGGTTGAGGCGTCTTGGGCGGATTAGGATTAACTGGAGCCAAGCCCGAGGGCGTGTCCGAAAGCACGTGGAAGTGAGATGTCGGAAGTGGACCCATTGGGGTTGGTCGTGAGTCCGCATCAACTTGATAATTGATTAAACCCCATTGTTCGAGAAACGCATGAACACGCATTATCGCGCAAACATCACCTGCCAGGTTGCGCCTAAAATAACGAGACAAAAGTAATGATCAAATTAGAATGTTTATCTTACGTAGCAAAAATTGTACATAGGCACAGGAGATGTAATAAAATAAATGAAAAATTTAAATTATTACCTGCACGCAGTCGACGTGATGTATTCATTAGGATTTAATCGATAAGTATCAATCATAAAATTCCTGTAGGCTAGATAAATCTCAGGAGTTTTTGACTTGTTTTTACCATTGAAAAATTCCGAAAGGGCTCGTTTTTCAATAGTATGAATCGAATTATAATCAAACCATGCAGAATAACTAGGCACCACAATTTGATGAGTCTGTTCTGTGACATTATCTTCTGGTTCATCACTCTTGCTGTCACCTCTTTCTTTACTTGTATCCTTTTCCTCCTTATCTTGAGATGTTTGTGAATTACTTTTATCTGTGGAAAAAATGTAAAAATTTAGTATATTTAAATTTTACCAAAAAATCACTTTGCCACTATGCAAAACTTGTAGTTTATTTAAGAAGATTTATATTAATCTAAACTTGAGAAACTCCCTAATACTTTTAAGGAAAAAGTTTATTCAAATTTTGTACCTTCTGTAGGTTCATCTAGATCAGCCATATTTCCTGATTTTAGTGGTTGAAGTTCATTATCCTGCTTTTTACTACCAGAAACAATACCACCAGTTGAACTACTATTTTGACCAGAATTTGGCGTATTAGCATTAGAAGCTACAACTTCTACTATCCTTGGTTCTGCTGGTGGATCCTCCATTCCTTGAGTTAAATCTTCCTCTTCATCTCCACCACCACGAGATTTCTTTGGAGCTGTCGAAGATACATTTGATAAGCCCTGTACACCAGCAGGAGCTCGGCCACTGTAATTTATGCAATCAAAATCAATTTATTATTATATTTTTTATAAAATCCATTTAAGAAAGCGAAAGAAATATTTATTTAATGTTACCTTTTCCTTTTACCAAGTTTTGGAGGAGGAGAAGGTGACCTTTTCCTCTTCTGCTTTTTAGCAGAGGGAGGTGCTGGTTGAGCCATTAAATCTTCAACCGATAATCTATGTTTATGAACCTTTTTCTGTCCGCTATCATCTACTTCATAATCTTCTTCATTCATCCACTCATTATACTGCTCTAAATCTAGTGCCCAGGTAGCTGAGACTTTATAAGTTGACTTTGCAGGAAAGTTTCCAAGAGCACTTTCGGGATAATCCCATGGAAGATCAATATTCACCCACGAATCGTAACTGTCTGGGAAGTAATACCAATGCAGTAAAACAGAACGATCGCGACGGAAACACGGCCGTGCGTATTCTTCTTCTAAAGGATCTGCTGGAGGAAAAATTATATGAGTAGCCTCATCTTCATTCTCTGCTATCGTTCCTTGGTGTCGACGAACTAATTCTTTAACTTTTGCTACAGTAGTTTTATCAACATCCGACCTTACAAAAACACTTGGTACAGTCAAGCATCTACTTTGAACTAATGCTCTCTCAATTGCTATGAGCATTTCCACCATTCTGTCCATCCGAGTGCCAGACTAAAAAAAAAAAAGTGATATTTTAGTACACTGTTATTATTATCATAATGAACAATTTAACTACTTTTGTTGTAAAAGACAATGTACCTTGCCAACTGGAAAATCGAATCTTCTCCATCCTTGTTCTTGTTTAAACCTGAATGCTGTTAATAAAATCTGACACAATCCACCACCAGGTTTAAAATCTAAAAAGCATTTCATCTAAAAAAAAAATGATTTATTAATAATTAATTAATGTAAACAAATAAATAAGAAGAAAATAAAAACACATACAGGAATCCTTGTCATAGGAGGTTTAGTAACATTTTTTCCAAGATTATCTTCTTGAAACTGCAGAATTTGTACAATTAAAGTTGATAAATTCTTATTAGTTGGTACATCTGTTTGTACATACTGGAAAAAGAATTAAATTTACCAATTAAAACATCATAATTTACATTGCATAGGCAGGCATTTTAAAAGTACGAATAACGAAACGCAATTACGAAATAATAAATAATGAAATCAATAATTCTTTTTAAATGTCTTACATATAAATAAAAAATGCTCCAAAATGACTGAAATACTCTATACTAAGTGACAGTTGTGAGAATAACTCCAAAACAAAGCTGAATCAAAAACAATTACTTAGAAACAATTCCGAGTCGTTTTCCAAGTCATCTAACAATTGAAACAACAATGCCCGACGACCGTAAACGTAGCTAACGGAGTGCTGGTCCCAGTACCCGCCAACCAACTTTCTCCAAACGCAAACACTATTTTCACCCCTTGTGATTAGCGTACAATGAAAACCCCGCATTAATCCGCGTAAATGTGAAGTAATAATGCCGTGCAGTAGGATTGGCATACGAACGGCGGGTTAGTATTTTCTGGAGCAAGCGAGCGAGCGCGCGCGGGAGCTCATATAGGTTATGCCCGCATCGACAAGCCGCCCCTCGACAGCTCGCGCAGTCGACACTCGGCACGACCCTGCGCACCTCGCTAGCACTCCTAACCTTCGAGCCCTAACAAATAGACAAAGCCGAGCACGTATTACTCTGCCTGCAGCGGGTGCGCGTCGTTTTCCTGGGTGTGCGTTGGCTCTTTTGGCGGCGGCGTAGACGCCGGGCGCGCGCGCGTTTGTGCGAGAGAGACAGAGACTCGCTTGCCCGCAAGAGTAGAGAACACCGACACACATATACATAGGGAAGATCCTGTGTGCCCCCATGGCGCGCGCCGCGCTCACTGTACCACTCACCTTCTTCGCATTTTTCAGGAGCCACTGCTTCACCGCGTCAAGCTGGGCCAGCACCTCCGACGAGTCGAAGAACTTGAGATTTGGGCCGCCGTCCTTCTTCGGGCCGAGCGACAGCATCTTTGGGCCGGATAAAACGCTCTCTGCGCCGAGCGAGGAGAGAGACACACACGACACGACACACGGCTGCCGCGCTGCGCCGCCGCCGCTGCCGACCGACACTCACCACCACTACCACCACTGCCGACGAGAGTCCTCGCCTCTATACGCGCGCGCGCACATACAAGCTCCCCAACTCTGTTCGCGACCGACGGAGACGGAAGATTGGCGAAACAGGCGCGCGCGCTACCGACAGAGACGGTCGGCGGAGGTTATTATGTGATACGAGGGAGAACGAAAGAGAGAGATAGCAAGTGAAGCAACGCCGCGCGTCTCCCACACACCTAGCCAAACATTCTCGCCGCACGCAGAGCCAGCGCCGCGGCGGCCTGAAGATAGCCGCGCTGCTGCTGCTGCTGCCTGCCGTTATAGTAGAACCCGGCGCTGCCAAGCATTAGGGGGATACAGGAATGCCGTGCGCGCTTCCGTCCCCTTCTGCCCGTACTGCGTCACTTTCGGCTTCGGGCCTTCGGGCCTTCGACTAATAAAATAAACGACCACTCGCGAAGTATGAATGAAAGCGATGCCGTTAAGTGGCTCCAATTTTTCCGGCAATACTGACACTTGTTTCTCGCTGAAGAACCCCGGGCTTTTACGCACTTTCGACGAGTTTGCGCTTATAATGAATTTAATCCGACTCGATCACGTCGAAAATTGCCGATCAAATGGGAGGCGGTGTATTCGCTCTCCCTCGTGCCGCGCAACGATTCTGAAGCTAACTTCGCGGCGTATATCGTGCGAGACTGCTGCGGTTGCGTTCTTGCTTGCTCACAGGCAGCTGCATGCTGTGGTGTATACTTAACACTGTGCTGCTCCAAAATGAAAAAGAGAGAATATCGGCGATGAATATTCTCTTTATTTGACGTATAATTTACGTTCTAAATTTCACTGTCATTTATGCTACATTCTTAACGCAAAAATTTTGATTTGCTTTGTAACGATATTAAATAAAGTAGGAGTTTATACGAGGCAATAATATTTCTTGCGTCAGTGATTCATGGCCTAAGAGTACCGTATGTACACTGTACAGTGACGGTCGACCGTTCACATTTTATTTTTAACTCTTTTCTTACATGCTTGCTGCATAACGTGCTATCTACTTGGGCGAGTTGAAGAATTTTCATTTAACTAATCGTAATCGTATGCAACTACGCGCCATATGATCACAAAACTATAATTTAGTGCCAATCTAAAAAAATTAACTATATATACGACTATTTGATAAAAACCGAATTGTAGTGACGACTTGACGAGTCAGAGGGAGAGTTAGTTTCCGTAAGATTGGCAGTATGAATTTGTCATCATTGCTCTGTATTTCAATCATACTTTCAACGATTCCATTTGATCAATCATCCTTTATCGCAATCTTGTATAGTTCGACAAGATATTTATATAGCTCATTATAAGTCTAAAAAAAATTGCATTAAAATCCAAAATTAAGTTTACCTTACGCCTCTGCAAGTGAACAGGGTATATATATATATATATGTTTACATAACACTAAAAGAACCTAAAAATTTATTACATAAAAAGTTAAAAACAATTCGGATAATGCGCTCGACATATGGTATGAGGAATCATTCTACTTATCATTAGCACACGGTAATGGTAAAATAAAAAAAAAACACATTGTCGTACATAATCATTTTCGCCGCTACCAAACCAGTAATGTCTGCAGAACCAAGAAAAAAACGTCCCAAAAAAAAGCCCACAACCACTCAAAACTCCCGCCACACGAGTAGGGTGCGACGTGCCTTCTATAGGAATATACCGCAGCATACACGCGCGCCACTACATCAATGGCCGACGGAAGTAGACGTCAGCAGCAAAAGGCAGCAGATTATCAGCAGCGGGCAGCTAGCAGCAGCAGCCGCCGCCGTCAGTGCCAACTGCCAAAGCGACCAGCCGACGAGGGAGGTGCGCGCGTTCGTGTGCAAGTGAGTGTGCGGTGGTGTGTGTGTTCTTGCGTATGAGAGAAAAAAAGCGAGAGAGTAGAGAGGGGAAGACACACAGAGTCGTCATCGTGTCGCGCGAGTGAAAGAGGAGGAAAGGTGTCGTCGCCGTCCAGTAAGATTCCTCCTGGACCGTGTGTGTGTGCGATCGGTACGTTGCTTCCTGGACACTCTTCTTCGATTCTGTCTCTTTGTGTCTGTGTTTCATCTGTGCAACCGCGCGTCTACCAATATATCCGCGCCCTTGCGCGTATACACGCCTACGCCAGACGCTCGCGTGTGTTGTATTTTTGGAGCACAGCGAGCCGAGGGCCCTGCATCGGACACGCACAGCTGCCACTTTGCTCGGGTCGCACTGTGCGCGTAGGTGGACGACACATCCGCATGACAAAGTTGTCCGCGACGTCGTGGTAATTCAGATTAGACGATAGCGCGAGGAATCACGAAACATATCTGATACTGGAGTAAAGGAGAGAGCGATAGAGAGAAAGAGGTTAAGCGCGCGTCCTACATTCTGAAGGCGCCTACCGTATCGTCATCAATGGATACTTAGTACATGTGTACCGTACATCTTTCTCTCTCTTCCTCTCCCTCTCTTCTCTGTGACAAATGCGCGTAAGGCAGTGCTACCTTGGCCCATCATGTAAACAAAGTGTCCGCGCGGGACTGACCTACGTGGAATCGTTCACTACGGCGCGTAGCTTTCGATTGTTAAATTTTAAAAGCCCGTTAATAAGTGCCAATGCGTGGTAACGGAGGAGTGGGAAGGGGTCATTTATTCTATTCTCTCTCTCTCTCTCTTGCTCTCTGACTATCCTATAACACGATTTTTCGTTACTCATACATACAGCAGCAGTACCAGCTGCAGCAGCATACATATACGTGTCTATAACATACACGTATACGAGGAAATCCACTATACTTTTTTTTCACGAATGTCTCAACACTCGCGAGTGTGCGTGTATTATACATACTTACGCGCGCGGGAGATAAGAAATACAAAAATTGCGTGCGCACGTAAGAAGTAGTACTTATAAACAGGATCGTCGTAGTCACATGTCCATAGGTCTGTGCGTGCCGAAAGCTTTATCGTTTTAATCGTCTACTTATAATAAACAGTTGCATTGTTGCAAGCCACGAACAAGACAATGACGTGCGTAAAACACGCGATTGCCTACAGTGTATAAGTAGTGTATGTATAGATGCTGCAGGAAAAAGCGCCCGTTTACTCTCAAAATAGCCGCGGCACGGGGCTATTTCATATATGTATAGTCTCCGCGATCACTTACATTGACACTCGCGCGCGTTTGCACGAGTACAACAGCGGATCGACCCGATCAGCAGCACGCGTGAGATTTGAAGAATCACGTTGCTCCGCTGTTGCTTCGATAGAATAGCATATTAGACATACACGCAGATAATACGTATAGTGTGCGCGCGGAGATTTCCTGCTCTCTTCTATATATATATATATATATATATATTTATCTCCCTCGCTCCGTCTCCCTCCTCCGCCAGTGTATGTATATAATACGCACGCACGCGAATAATAAAGCGCCCGTGTGCGCCCGTCTCACTCTTGCTCCTCCTGTACTCTGTGTGTCGGCGTAGTATATGTATGTGCGTGTCTGTATGTGTATGCGTCTTTCTTTCTCCGTCTTGCTCGCGCGAGAGTCGCTCGATCACGACTCGACTGTACGACGACGTGTCTTTGTTGCAGAGTCATCGGGAGAGCCTCATAGAAGTGGTATCAGTGGCACCAGGGATACGAGCACTCGACGACACGCGCACGCGGACAGCACCGAGCCTGGAACATGTTTATTTGGGACTGGTTCACCGGGGTTCTGGGCTACCTTGGTAAGTTGCCTCCGTGCACGATCTATGCGTTTGCACGTTGTATTGATATATGTGCGCTAGGTATCTATATCTCGATCCACGAGTACTGGCAGATTTTTCACGCTCCTACGTGTTATACTTCGTATAATAGTCGTATTTTAAATTTCATTGACGTAGCGGATCGCACGAAAAGTTGAGAGGCCACTTTAGAAAGTTTTACTGGCTTATTAGGAAGGTGAAAATCTCGCGATGATAATTCGAGAGATGATACGTATACGTGCTATAGTGAGAGATTTTTGTTGTCCGGTGAAGTTGTGGAATGGGATTTGCGTAGTTGACGCAGAAGTCGGGAATTAATGATAATGTAGCATATCTTATTCATCGTGAGTAAATCGTTTCCCGAATTTTTTTCTTCTTTGGGCAGTGGATTAGTGGTGAAGCATTAAATCCAAGTTTAGCATTCAGCTGCACAATTGCTATTGTGCTCATAAATAATGTATTGTGAGAACATAGTTAGTCTACTTATTTTTACATTCTTTTGTTAAAATAGCATATACCACCAATGTGCTTTATGTATTTATTATTTCTCACTTTTATTACATATCTCTAAATTTGATCAATGCACAGATTGATTTAATAATTGTTCATAAGAAAAACTTTTTTCAATACAATATAATAAATAAATTTTAAAAAATCACAAAAATATTAGATATTTCATTCATACACCAATATATTATTCATATTTCTGTAAAACTATTCAAACAGTAAAATAAATAGTTAAGGAAATATTTTGTAAAGATAATCTATTGCTTACAGCTGTGACAATAATGAAAAATATTGAGGTTGAAATTTACTCAATATATAGACATACAAATTTTATCATAGTATCATAGTTCATGAAATTAGGCTACTTTAATCTTTACTTCACTTTAATAAAAAATTGTCAGGAATGCACAAAATTTTTTATTAAATAAAGTGTATAGTTTCTTTTATAGTGTTCGTATAATAATAGAAAAATCATTATCATCAGTTATCACAATAGTATAGAGCTATTTTTATATAACTCTGCCATTGACACATATAAGTTCTGTAGGTTTCAAAGTACCCGTTTGTCGTGGAAGATTTGCTATTCTTGGCTTACCCAATTCTGGTCGCCATTCATTAATAAATGCAGCCGTTGCTGAGAATCTGCTAGAACCTTTAGAAGTTTCTACAGAGTGTGAGTAAATCTATGAACCTATGCATGATGTTTGTGTTCTTTGCTTTTCAGGACTATGGAAGAAGAGTGGCAAACTGCTGTTCCTTGGACTGGACAATGCTGGCAAAACAACGTTACTTCACATGCTTAAAGATGATCGACTTGCACAACATGTACCCACATTGCATCCAAGTAACTAACTTTGATACTAACAATTTATTTACTTTCGTGATATTAAAAAGTCCAGTTTAATTTTATTATACTCAATAAAAAATATCAATTATATTCAATAAAATAATTATTAGTACATTTTTCAAATGGCAGTGCTGAAATGGTTTTCCAATTTGCGTCAATAAATTTTTTAAATAATTAGTGCTAATTAACACAGTATTTTCTTTTTTTTTCTCAAATTAGAAAAAATTATACAGATAAAACAAATGGATACATAAATTGTTTAACTCTTAAGTCACAAATATATGATTATGAATAGTATTATTACTTCATTTGTTATATTCCTATTTAAAACCTTGTTTTTTTTTTGTTACAGCTTCAGAAGAATTATCCATTGGTAACATGAGGTTTACCACCTTTGATCTTGGTGGTCACACTCAAGGTATTTATAAATTACTTTACTTTTTTTTTTATTTTTTGTCTCCTATACATCAAGTAATTATTCCATAAATTTTTAATAGCTCGAAGAGTCTGGAAAGACTACTTTCCTGCTGTGGATGCAATAGTATTTTTGGTGGATGCAAGCGATAGATCACGGTTACCAGAATCTAGAGCAGAGTTGGATGCACTTTTGACCGATGAACAATTAAGTGCATGCCCGGTGCTTGTTCTTGGTAATAAAATTGATAAGCCTGGTGCAGCATCTGAAGATGAGCTTAGGAATTTCTTCAATCTTTTCCAACAAACGACTGGAAAGGTACACAGTTAATAGAATTATTTTCTCAACAATATAATTGTTTTGTTTTGAATTAAAAATTATTTTCACCATACCCTGGCCGAAAATACCACTTTCGCTCCCGGCTCCGAAACGGAAATGTGGTATTTTCGGCCCGGGTATGATAGAAAATCGTATACGCAATATGGGGATAAAGAAGGCCATTTAAACGTGCTCTGGACTGGCCAACTCTTTATCTCCCTTGTTGTGTAATATGCTATTATTGCTGTAAAACTACTACTACAATGCTATAAAAAAGATAAACTAATATTTTTTGGTGGCTGTTTTAGGGCAAGATTCCACGCAGTGATATTCCAGGCCGCCCATTGGAATTATTCATGTGCTCAGTACTGAAGAGGCAAGGCTATGGCGAAGGTTTTCGCTGGCTTGCACAGTACATTGACTGAACGCACGTAATTAAAATCTGAACAATTCAACTCCCCAGTAACTCATGATTGCTAAACTCTAGTTCATTCTGCATATTGGCGTTAGTACAACAGGATGAATTTAATTTTTACGAAAAAGTATAAATAATAGGTGAGGGTTTCAGTGAATTCAAACACAAAACACAAGGCAGGAACGTTGTGTACGATGATGACTAGCTGTAGCTATAAGATCGATTCCTGTGGTATTAAGGCCGCTAAATGAAAATGAATTCTATAGAATTCTTTGAAATTTTTATTCTCTAAAATCTACTTCAGTAAGTAAAGTGACATATTGAGGAGTGGTTGAAACATTTTGATAATAAAATCACTAATAAAGTAATTATTTAAGAAACCCAGACATCTTTACAGCTTATTTCTTAATTTACATACGTTATAAATCAGGTTGTACGCGTTTTGAACGATTTGTAAATTAATTGATCTATTGTCAACATATAACAACAAAAATTTTATTACTTTACACAAACATATAAAAACTTGATTTATGTTATTTTAATCGAAAATCCCGAATGTTTTAACAAAATGAAATAGGTCATATTGAAGATTGTTCACTACTTTCAAATATATAAACATTTATTCATTGCAAACATATAGCTAAAAAAAGGACAACGCTTTTGGGGTGTTTTCCAAAATTACTGGGATTTTGGTTATAGTGAAAATTATAGTTAGTGTATTTAACAAATAGCTAAATCAAATTAGTTTTTTTATGACTATTGACTCATTTCAGACAAAATATTCCAAAGATAGGAAACTATCATCTGTAACTTCTAATTATGCAGTAAAACTTTCTCCCCTGTGTGGGGGAAATTTTACTTTTTAGCAAATTTTTTTAATTGTTATTTTGAACAAGCGAATATGCGAATGAGTACACGAGCTAGCAATTTATTGTAAAAAGACAACTTGATGCTTCATGTTGATTGTGTGATTGGTTTACTCAGTAATGACTGACATGTTTTTTGCGCATCTGCAATAGTTGTAAGGTACTTAACGTGCATTATTTTCTTGGTTCATTTTACATGAATAAAAACAATGTTTTTATACTAGAAGAATTTAATTTATACATCTAACAAATTAATTTTAGAAAACTTTTTATTTATAAAAAGAAGGTGACAACTATATACAAAACGTGGTAAACTTAAAAAAATACAGAAAATTTATTTTTTACAGTTTTGAAATTATTAATTCATCTTGGGACGATGGCAAAGCCGCAAATCGTTTTTCTATAAATTCACTTGAGACTTCCTTTAATGTTTTAGGATTCCAGACTGGATTTTGATCTTTATCTATTAATAAAGCTCTAACGCCTGAAAATCAGATTATGAAAGTTAATTATCACTTTTATACCGTTTTGAAAATTGAACAGTAAATAAGAGGAAAGTTACCTTCCGCAAAGTCGCTGTTTTTAGTAAGGCACGCGGTAGACAATCTGAACTCTATTTCTAAGCTTTCAGCTAAAGTTTTTGTCGCCCCTTCATCAATAGCTTTTTTTGTCACTTTAAGCGCAGTTGGCGATACTTTTTTAAGAATTTCTGCGTTTGCTTGTGCCCATTCAGATTTCTTCGACTCAAGCCTATTTAAAAATAATATTTTATAAGAAAAAGAAAGGCAGATGAATTTGAGTAATTTATCATTTTTACCACAATACCTGTTAATGATTTCTTCAACTGTGGCTGCTGAAAAACATTCATTTATAATTTTCATATGAGGGGCTAAACTGAATTCTTTCTTTGCATTTTCTGGAAGGTAAGGTTTCAAAACGTTGTCGATATCAGAATTCTTCGCTAGTAATTCATTAGTGACAGTCTCAAGTTTATCGAACGGGACGTAATGAGTTGCGATACCGGCCAAAGACACGTCAACACCTATTAGAAAATGATAATATGTAAATTCATTTTTAATTTTTGAACAGATTTGATTCTTGCAACTGCATACCCTTCAGTCGATGTCCCGTCAACCCCAAGTACAATCCAAGCTTTCCCTGTAGTCTTGGCAAAAAGTAAGTGCCTCCTACGTCGGGGAACAGGCCAATGGCCGTTTCTGGCATCGCAAACAATGTCTTCTCAGTTGCTATTCTATATTTGCCGTGAACAGATAAACCGACACCACCTCCCATCGTAATACCATGTATCAGAGCAATATACGGCTTTTTAAAAGTTCCTATGAGATGATTGAGGCTAAAGAGATAAAATAAATTTTTAATTTTCGTAAATATTTTACAACATTCTTTGAGCCTAAAACTAGAACTTACGTGTATTCGTGCCTGAAAAAGTCTTTTCCAAGTTTGTCACCACCTGGTTCATTCAAAGCTAGAACTATAGACTTTACATCTCCGCCAGCGCAGAATGCTTTACCACCGGCTCCTTCGATGATAACCAATCTTTTGGTTGATTCCCATTTTTTTAGGATGGGATAAATCTTGTTCACCATCGACAAATTTAAAGCATTTAGGGCTTTCGGCCGATTTAGGATAATGACGCCGCAGTCTCCTACCTGTTATCCATATAAATATTATAAATGTTAATACATTCATATAATTTAGCCTCATACTTGCTTCTAGAGAAATTTAAACTCACATCTTGCATCAATACATCGCTTTCTTCAGAAGTATTTGCCGATGAACCTAAAAAAATTGTATGTATACTATAATTTAATTGCTGATAGTGTACATAATATGTTATCGATAACAAGAGGGATTCTTTTGTTTTGACATATAAACAAGTACCTGTAGCACTCTGTGCGGAAAACATTCTCACGTTGCCGCTGCAGATTGCGGGCAGTCTGCTTGCGCAGGCGAACCTCATCGCTGCGCTTTTAATCTGGAATTTCAAATGAAACGTGAATGCGCATAATTTGAATTTAATTAAGCACCAGAGTGACTCGATAACTTCAGCAAAAACAAACTAAAAAACTACTTGATTTTCCCACGATATTTACCATTTTTTTCAATCAGTTGCGCTTCTCTCGCGGTCCACACGCGAACAATCCAGATATCAAAACCAAAGGCTACTTTCGATCAGATTCAATTCCGATCTCGCTAATAAATACAGATACACACTACACATATACGGATATGTGTGCGGTGTTATTCACGTGATCGGTGTGAGCTTCTGCCCAAAAAGCAGCTTACGTGGATCGGTGGATAGGAATAGGTTAATAATTATAATCGAACTCTTCGAATCACCAGTTGGAGTCGCGTGCTCCGAAACGTCGTAAGCGCAGAAAAGAGATCGCGCTGATTACGGTATCGGCTATAGGCCGTTACATAGGCGATTGATAGTGTCATGCTTCTCCCCCTTCTTTCTCTCTCTCGCCCGTTTTTCTTGTTTTGTTAGCTGGCTCGATAATTTATTTATCAACCTAACCTCCCCGCTTCACACCCCTGCCGCCTATGTGCGCCATGTGCGAGCTCATGACGACGATTCTGCTATCTACTGTTGATTCGTGGAATTTCGCGCTGTAATTCCGTTGCGGGCGCCACCGCGCTAGCGCCTAAGTAGGTACGGACGAACGCGCGCCACCCACCCGGGCATGCACGCGGCTTCCAAGTTCCAACACGCAGGGATTTGTCGAATTTTTTGCCCTGTGGCTGGCGGCCCGCGCGCGGTAGTTCAACGTATTGCGGATGTTTCGTCTGCGGCGTTCCGGAGAATCGGAGCTGTAGTTGCTCCGAAACGGATAATAACTGCGATACGATAGTAAGGAGGGAAAGAGAATTTGTGGAATTCTAAATGTTTTTTAAGTAGGTATAAAATAAAAATAATAATGCTGCATTTAATATTATTGTCACGATTGTTATAAAAATTATATGAAGAATATTGATTGTTCCGAAACTAACGATCGGTATGCACTTTTTGCTCTGAAATCAAATATGCTGTGTATTAAAAGAGCATTTTTTTCATGAAATCTATCAACATTTCGGAGCAAGTTAGCTTCATAGTTCAACTCTCAAAAGCTTGGAAATCCACGCACGACGAGCCTCCGACTATGCTATAAGTACCTACGCCAGTCCATATTCCGCATGTAGACTTCTGCGCAAGACGTACAAGTAGGGGGTGGAATGCCGGCGAGGCAAGCGCTAGTGATGCGCCTATTTCTCAATGCACCTATAATATATAATGGGAAAATGCGTCGCGTCGCACCTCGTTTATATACAGCATTTCTCTCTGTTGCTTGCGAGTTACGACGGCGGTCACTCCTCTCGTACGCACTATAGGTATACAGTCACAGAGAGGCGAGAGCGTCGTCGTTTGCCACGCGTACGAGAACTGCGGCTGACTCCTTCATATACGTATAGCTACTAGCCGCACTACTAGTGCACTACCTATACACATTGGGTTGAGAAAGTGTATGTGCGCGCGTTGCTGCATGGTCACTGCTGTGCGTAAATTTCAGAATGCGGCATAAGAACGGCGGGAAGTACGATTTTACCAGAACCGTTGGCACGCGCACTCGCGAGGTTACGAGGTTAGGGTCGGCGATTGATTTTGGAGTATAGACATTCGCGGGGGAGAGTAGGTCGGTAGAAGGTGATAAGGGTATGGGTGATAGAATGGAGTTTGAAGGATTAAGTACTTTAACTGTTTTAATTACTTAAAGAACAAAAGAATTGAATAGTGTTGGCAGTACTCAACGAGTATGTTTTGTAATAAAATAAAACTTTTTTCTTCAACTTATGTTTTTCGGAGCAAATTGTTGATATGTAAAAAAAAGATTATTTCACTAAATATTTATTGGATTTAATGTAATTTATATATTATTGAAAAATAATTTATTTTATAACTATTATTCAACAGATTTGCTCCAAAATTTATTACAGTGTAGGCATTCCAGTCATTTAAAATTTCATTAGATTCTCACTATCTCTCATAATATTTTAAAAAACTGCACACTATACGTTACCCAATACCTATATAGTAACTCTCCAATCTTTTCATTTGTTTTTTTCTATGTTAATTTATTATGAAACGACATATCTTTCCGCCATTTTAAAAATATACTTGCTCCATTTCAGCATATTAACAAAACATGAAATCTATATCAGAATATTTT
>JAPYZO010000599.1:0-29196 GCA_030522905.1 Torymus flavipes | reverse complement strand
AGGTTGGTTTTTCTGCACAGTGGGATGGCTCGTGTTGCATTAAAGTTCGAAGTTTTCATTGGGAATTGAAATAAAGCACCCGACTACTCGTTTTTCTGCGAGCTCCGAGCGTATACCTGAGGAGGAGAAGTTGAACTGGGGAAAAATTGAATTGCGCGCTCTGCGGAGTGGATCGGAGTGATGCGCTTATATACATATATACGCACGCGCAGTGTAGAAGCAGACATGGAGCTGGTAACATTATATACTCTGTCGAACGGAAATGCTAATTTTAAAATTACTGCCACCGCGTATATATAACGCAAACCATTTTGCGCGTATATATAACGCAAACCATTTTGGAATTCGCGTCTGCATATACCTTGGAGCCCCTATAAATAAATATCTGAAAAATTCTCTAACTCTCAAACTAATCGTCATAAATATAACCAGCTTAAAACTTTCTTGAAAATTGGCTGCCGCGGTGCTGGTCGCCTGCATTCGTCATTTTCATTGCGACGATCATGCGCGAGTGGGAAAAATTCAATCTCCCTCGCCAAGAAGCTCCTCGGCTTTACGGACAGAGACGAATCGCACAGTTCCGGATGCATTCGCGTAATCTCGTCTTCCCTTTCTTCTTGCTCGCTATATACGAGTGTATATATACCTATATATCGGGCCGTGTTTATCTCTTTACGGCGCGTTTAATCTCGCGGAGTGAATTTCGCGCGAGTTCCTGTGTGTGCGTGTGTGTGTGTCTGTGTATGTAGCTGTGGCTGCCGGTCGAAATTTAGCTTCGCGCGTGTTGTTGCGATGCGGAATTTCGCAGTAGTTCGGAGGCGGAGAAGCGAGGAGAAAGTTTAGTTTATGAAGTGAGAAAGCATGATGTGACTTAATCTTTATGATTTTGGGGGATCGTTTGTTCAATAGTGCGCGCAGTTGCGAGAACTTTATTTATAACTCTTATCTGGAACAGTTATTACGATTGAATTTTGGTATTCGATTTTGTAATTATGTAAATTCTGATACGGCTAAGATCTTATATATATCTTAGCTTATAAAATCCATGTTCTAAAATAATAATTTAATTCTGGAATTACGGAGACCTCTTATGAAAAATTTTTCTCCGCAACTTTAAAGAATAATTTTAAAAGTTCACTAGTTCTTTTAAAAGTACTCGCATTATTTCAGCCATGTCTAAAAATGGATTACAGTTCTATGCGCGTACGTATACACATACGAATCATCATTACAAACTTATTTCCAAATCGAAAAATCCCATTTCAACTTCCAATGTCGTTTATCTACAATATTTCCCGATAACCACGATACATGCATCCACATATACAAACTATATCATACGGATCATCCAAAAACTTTCAGTTCGCTCGTTCACATCAGATAACCACAGCCGCGCCTGCTATAACGATGAATCGACCGGACCGAAAAAGCATAACAGCAGCGACGATCTTATCATCGCCACGCGGTTAAAATTCGCTGCGAACGAGTGAAATTTCAGCCCACGTATACTAGCTAAACGCACGGACGCGTGCATGCATGCCTTTCACTCGGCGCGCGAATTTTCGCGTTTCGTTTTATCGTCCCGGACAAAGTTTGGCCACCCGCGCACTATATAGCAAACGTCGTTAAATATAACCCGCGTGCGCTTGCGTGCGCAGCGTGGAACCGAGTGAATTTCAGAGGGAGAGAGAAAGAGGAAGAGGGCGCATGTTTGCGTAAGATAAAAGTTGGGTCGGCAGAGGTTTTTCCCTCGTTTCTTTCTAATTGTTAGGGGAGAGAGGGGGCTGTAAGGTACACTGTTGCGTTTGTATTTTAATTTTTGCGAAGTGGCGTTGCCGAGTGCTTATACGAGTGTTCTCGGGAATGTACAGAGCTAGGTATTTGACTGGCGTGAATCCTTATATTTATTTAGTAAAGTACACCGGTATATTTTACACTTGAAGCGTGCTTAATAACGTGCCGCGTCAAAACCTCGTTATATATACGCACATATATACGAATCTCTCCGAAATAACACTCGTGAGTTATTTATAAGCGTTGGACAATAATAGCCGATTTATCTGAAAGGGTTTCCGTAAGCTTCGTGGAATTATCCTTGGTTAGCGGATGGCAGACTAATTATTATGCAATGTTCAACACTTCGACGATGATTTGTAAGTAATTTATCACAAACAAATATTATCTAAGAATTGGAACACGACGTATTTGTCTATAATTAAGTATACCTAATTCAATACAATCCTTGAGAGCGAAAAATTAATTTACAAATTATTCAACTACGCAAATCTTCCAACGTCAAAGTGCCCAAGCCAAAGTTTTAACGAACCACGACATACAAAAGCTATCCGATAATTTCAATTCTATCGCGTGCGCCACTCCACCTGAACAACCCCGGAAAAAAGATTCATTTCCTCCTCATCATCAGTATATACTTACTACCGCTGCCACGTGCATCTAAGCAAAGCTATAGCGGTCGAAAATTTAATTTCAGCCTTCTTCACGATCCCATTCACTCTCTCTCTCTCTCTTATGTGCCACTTCTGTCTCTCCACGGCGCATCAAGCCGCCGACGCTGACGACGTACGCGCGCATAATAACGCCACGCTGCTCTGCACAGCCTGTTCATTTGCTCGCCTACTCCTCCGCGCGTACATACATACGTGTGTGCGCTACAACAAAAAAGCTACGCGCACATGCATATGCAATAAGTTCGGTAGACTGTAGGTGTTTGCGTTGGCACGACGACGACGACTCGAGCTAGCTAATCCCCGACACTCGACTTTGACAAGAAACAGGCTCTTTCTTAATGGCCTTTGTGTGCTCTCTCTCTCTCTCTCTCGGATTAATGATGAGATGTCACAGAGGATCGTGTGTGTGTATGTATGCGGTTATATGTAAGTACGAAGGAGTCGTTCGAGAGGTAGGAGAGAACGAGTACCGGAAAAGAGGCAGATTTTTCATAGGACGGTCCGTGAAGTGGCTTTACAATTCAAATTTAAGAGTCCATTTTTTTTTCGTCGTTGTGGTGGTGCTGTTTCTACTGTGGCGGCAGTTTGCCGCCGCCGCGTGACGTCGCGAAAATGATGGCATAATGCGGGCTTTGTATTACTTTGTACATGACATAGTTACGCGCAAAATGAATGCGGGCTTTAGTGGTCTTTGATATTATAATTTTCGTTATTAATTCTTCGAGTGGAATTTGCTTTCTGCATTTTTGCGAGAATACATGGTTTTATAAAATATTTCAAGGTCAAACGCCTAAAAATATAAAATGAAAATTAGTTATGAAATATTTTACAAAACTCGTTGCATATTAAGAAGCATTGGCAGTTATAAGAATACCGCACTGATTTGGTATTAATAGTGCATGCATACATGCACTGATTCAAATTTAGAGAGTGCAAAAATAATCTTCATCTATAATACCTTCCAAGCATCAAAGCCCACATATTCCCGAGCGGTAAAACTCCGTCGTGTGCCATTATCATGATCCGGCCGCTAAATTAACCTCGCGCGCTCAAAGATCCGCGAATTATTCACCCCCGAAATATCGTCGCAAAAACTCTCTCTCTCACGAGAAGGTGGCGACGGCGGCTAAGGTATTCCCTCAATGGCGCGCAGCGGGATTTATCGCCGGCGGGGGATCGCCGTGTTTATGACGGGCCGTAATCGCGCGGGCGTATAAGAGAAGGAGAGAAAGAGGGGGAGCTTATGTATAAGAGGAGAGAGATGGGACGGTGGATTTTTTGGCGTGCACCGGTGTTCCTTTTTGCAGACTTTTTTATAGAGGAATAAGGGGGTAAGGCGATTTTTTTGGTGGATGGCAATCATTCAGGCGGTTGACTTTGGTGTGGAAAGGGTGGGCTTATAGGTCAGATCTAGGGTCAGATAGAGGCGCCAATCGATAGGTTGGGGATGTGAGGAGGTAGGATGTAATTATTGAAATCGAAATTACTAATAGATAATGTATTGTTCTAGAGTGTCGTGATATTTTCAGTGTAATACTGTTGTCACTGCTAAATAGAAAATATCACATATTTAGTCACGTTTTACTATTCGACACACGAATGACACAGTTTCCAATGTAAATGTCCATATTTATATAACATAATTTTTGAATAATGCCTTAGCAATTTTTTGCACAACAGCAAACAAGCCTTTCTAAGAAAAAAAATTATGAATATAATAAATATACATCTATAATTATTGTTATCAACCACATTTTATTATCTGCTATAATTTTAATATAGATATTAACTTTGTTTTCAAAATAAACAATATCGACCTTTGGGTTCTTTTTTTTAAATGTCACTTCAATACTTTTTTTGTCAGTTGAATTCCACACGGACGAACGTCCCTGCTGTGGCCAATGTTTTTTCTTGCCGAATATCACAGGCGACTTCGTTACAGCACCCCGCGGCTAAGCTTTGCCTGTTCCCGATGTCGAAGTTTTCTCTTTATAACGAAATTTGTAACTTTTTTTTACGATATTTTTTTTGCTAAAGCATTGAATTTTCCTCGAATACAATTGAATTTCTGGCCTCGGAATGATTTATTTCCATCCGGTATTAACATTTTCCACTTCCTCTGTTATTTTCAACCGGAGAAACATTTTAAATGACGAGAAAAAAAAGGTTATTTGTTCGACCCACAGTCAGCTCAAAAATAACATTAATTTATCCAGAAGACTGTCCTTTTTATAATGGAAGAGAAATTTTTCAAAGGCTTCGTAATGTTAAACACATAAAATAAATAAACATAAAAATTCGCTCGTAACTTTTCACACACATAAATCATACCTGCTCATTGCTCTTTTCTCCAAACCGCACGCGCTCAAAACTTTTGCCACCCATCATCCCTTAAAAAAATCACTCCCCGTTCACGCAACCATTCAAATCGCGGCTGCGCGTGACAACGGAACTCTCGGTGTACCTAGTACTGTACATGCTGCTGCTGCTCGCTTTGATTTTGAGCCGAGCCACTGAGCCGTCGGATAACCGATGCGCATGGACGCGCGTGTGTATACGTGGTGGTGTCGTGTGTAACTATCGGTTTAGGCACGCTGTTTGTGGATGAAACGAAGAATGTTTTTATGGAATATTGGGCTGGCGTATCGTATGGAATGTTCATTTGTTTGAATTTTGATGTATATGGAGAGAAGTTGGTTCGGGTGTAATTGAAAAGTGGTGTCGCATAATTTTAATTTGTTGGAATAATATAGTACAGCAAATGCGTATTTACATTTAATTATTTTCGACAATGCGCTGTTAAAGCTAAAAGCTTTGTTTTTTTTTATATAAAAAACAATTTTACAATCCACCATAATTATCATTGTCTTAGAGTTTTTCAACGATGCGCACAGTGCGTCTACTCGACTATCTGCGTTCTGCCAACCGATATCACCGGGACTCAAAAACCATTCACCCTCTCATAGATAGATCACCGCTTATCCCCGCAAATCAGGCTCCACAGTCAGTCAGTCAGTCATCATCATCATCATCATCATCATCCGCTGGCCGATCGTGCCTAAACAAACGCACGACTGCCTGCTGGCACTACGGCCGCCGGCGTGCTAATGCCAATGTCATTAGTCCAGCCGCGCGCTGCGAATCGCTTGATTTGTGGGTCAGAGAATTACTCCCGACCTGTGCGTGCATATACAGCCTAACGCGTTGGAATTGGCCCCCATTGTCGCGCGCGTAAGTACGCCGCGCGGCTGTCTCTGCGCGTGCACTGCATCATTCGCGATGCGAAATTTCGGCCTATTTATATAATACTCGTTGAAGTATGTATATAGGAGTACGATTCGATTGCTGGTGGTTTGGTATAGATGAGCGTTGGATTCCTTTGCCATTTGGGGCGATGTAGGTGTGGAAGGGAATAGGGAGAGTTTTTGAAGTGCGGGGATTAGGGTCAAGTGCGTAGTGCGTGCCGAATCGAAGGCGAGTTTACGAAATCAGCGGACGATTGTAACGAGGTATGATGACTAATACAGATGCAACTCGAGTGCTCGCGGCTCGAGGATGAAGAGATTTGCGAATGAAAGGTTCGCTCGGCCTCGTGTGCGAGAGTGAATGGAATGCGCTGTAATGCCTTTTGTTATTTAAATGGAGTTTATTTGGATTGGCTGTGCAGAAGGTTTTTACTGAATTCTAGAAAAATTGTTTTTAAGAAATGTTGTTGGCTGTTTTTAAATTTTGCACGAATTTATATCATCGTGATTACTTTTAATTATTGTTATATATTTTAAGAATTGAAGCTACTGCCAAAATATTGGACGAATAAATAGAAACTAATTCAATTAATCTTGTTTAGTGTTTGAGCATTTACTTAATTATATTCAAACTAAACGCGCTGCTGTGTTATGATAATCTTCAAAATAATGCCAATGCAGACTAAATAATCCAAAACATATGAACACGTCAAGTTTAAAAATATTCATGACCTGCAATTTTAAATAAAACAAAACGCCTTCGCTAAATCTTCAGCCAACTATATAAGCCATATCGACACGTCGAAAAACCTTTAAACGGTTAAAGGTTTGAAATTTCAATGAACGAATAGAGCCGGAAGCCAACGGACTTATGAAGCCTCGAGAAGCCCGATCTGGAGTTCGGCGAAGTGCCGCATTTATATTGCAGATTTACCGGGAAACTTCGTACGATGAACGGATCTGCATTTTCCCCTGGAGAATTTTCGTTGCAGTGATATTCACAGAAATAGCTTTTGTCTCGAAAATTCAAGCGCAAATTTCGTTCAAGCTGATGTAAAGTTCTCAATTAGGTTAAGCGAAGAATTTATTATTATTCTTCGTCAACTAAGTAATATTATGTCAAAGTTGATTGTCCTGAAAATGTATTAAATCGATTATACGAAGTTACAATCGCATTATCAAGCGAAACGTTTGCATTGATTATAATTTAATTTGCCCAGCACTCAAGCAGCTCATCGTCCGCCACGTTAGGAGGGCGCGCAGATTATTTTAATTTCGCGAAATTGCCCGCCCTGTAGTATCCCGCTTAATAAGACTTCATCAAAAGTAAGAAGGGAAACTGGATTTTCCGCGGCAGTGAGTTCGAAGAGTCTGTCTCTCTTTCTCTGCTGCACTCCTTTTTTACACACGGGGACCCTTCGTGCTTTCGTAATGAAGATTCACTTAGGCAGGAAAGAAGTCGACTAGAAAACCTGCCAATTTCCCAGTCTTCCCGATCTCATCAAGCTTAAAGACGACGAATATTATATATGTCCTAGTTTACGTTCCTTTCCTTGCTTCCGCCTTCACTTTATGCAGATGAAATGCGACGACGACATTTTCGGCACAAACATACGCGGAGGAAATCAGCCAATCGCGTCTGATTATACGCTCGACCTAAGGCAAATAAGACGACCGACCGGAAAGCAGAGGGAGTAGGAAACGAAGGGCTACTTGGAAAATTTCGATGGGTAGCTGTGGAAAAGTTCGCTCATCCCCGGCGTAAGATGGTCCTAAAAAGACACAGTGATGGAGAGAGAGTGTCGCGTTGTACAAGTCTCTGCGCGTATTTTCGTTCAATCGGACAGAAATGTTTTTATGACTCTCGGGCCGACGGTACGGTGTGAGTTATTTGCGTTTTATTCGAGGAGATACATAAAAAAGACGAGGAGATTCTGGTTCAAATATTTACTATTAAAATATTTCTTCCCAATTTGAGAAATCAAATTCTACATTTATTGCTCGCACATTTTCTTATATTTATTTTTCCGAAAATTCTCCTTTCATTATAAAAACTTTAAATATTGTTAAAGTTGTGGTAATGATATTTCAAATTTTCAACTTTTAAATTAAAAAAGTAGAAACAACCGTTTTTTTATTACTTTAACATAGGTTTTCTATTTTTGAAAAGTTGAAAAACGCTGTACATCGAATTTGAAATTTGAGTCGTTTATTTACACGGAAATAACTTCACTTCAACTCTATCAAAGAAACTCTTGGAACTAAAAGAAAAATCGAATGACTAAGAAAATACAAAAATTAAAAGAATGCATCCAAACATAAAAACCTTAGACCGAGCCTCGAGAAAATTCATCTATAACTACATCCACTTAACTAAGCCCATCCATAAGCATCACTAAATTTTTTCTCCAACAACCACGCTTTAATTAAAATCCTTTCATCTTGCATCCCATCACCGCATCGTGGTGACCTCCACCTTCAAAATTACGATCGGCAACAAAGGTGCAGAAAATCGCTTCGCATCGCCTTTTTACCCGCGCCAACGCTGAGAATTCCCGGTCCCAGTCTTTACGATGCTCTCGCGCCCGTGCGAGTAAGGGTGGAAGACGCGACCGCGATTTTTAATTAACATAATTCAGAGCCCCTGGAATTCCCCTAGGGAGCGCATGGCATTCTTTCGACAGCGCGAGCGCGTCGAACGTTTCGTCACGTTTCCCGTGATGAGCTGCGCGCGTTCTCTTTTTGTTTTCGTGGTTCCCCGGTGGTTTTAATGATTTGGGGCCCCGCTGGTATACGCTGTACGATGGAATTTATTAGGGTTTATGATTGTCATTAGAAGTGTGGGTGGAGTTTTTGGTTATTTGTTTAAACGTGGGATGATGTGAAGTGTGTTTTAATTATATGGTTATTTGACGAAACGAGGATGGTAAATAGGGTTTTTTTAATTGAAAAATTAACAAGGGATGCAGAGAGAACATTTATAAGTATCATTTTGTAAGCAAATGATATTATAACTGAGATTACGAATATCATATTGTATTTTAAACTGAATGAATTACAACAATAACGGTATTATTTAAATCTTAACAAACGTAATGAATATTTCAAATCTGATAATAATTTATTATATGCACATCAATTAAGAATATATTCATTTAAAATTATTGCATTCATTAATGAACAATTGTTAATCTTCAAATGATTCCATGAACAATCATAATGCCATTGTTAAAATATAATATTTTATCGCCGTATTAAACGATACTTGACGAAACAGACGTATTAAAATTTGCACAAAATCGAATATATGAATTATTTTAAAAATACCATAAAATATAACTTTTTCTCATAACTCTCACTCTCTGCATTTAAATTCACTTTAACTCACTTCATCGCGTATTCACGTAACAGTATTGTATATTCCCACGCGAACTCTCCCTTAATTAAGAGACTAAATTTTCATAAACACCTTGCAGCAACAGAATGAATACGCGATTTGCATTTAAATTTCATTTTTCTAACGTCACGCGCGCGCTCTGTTCGTCTCCTCGAATCGGACGAGAAACTTTTCAATCCATTCGAACGTGGCCCGCGGAACTTATTTTCATGCGCGATTAAGTCTCGAGCTCGCGTCGGGTGAAGAAATGCAGCTGGATTCCAACGCGCGCCGTGTATTTTTAGACTTTGTCAGGAGGATTGGTAAAGTTTTATTGAATATTAAAAATTTAGTGAGGCTGGGCTGAATCTGAAGTTGAACTTACGTACTGAGGTGAGATGGATGAGTGATCATTTTTCTAACGTACCTGTAACACAAAAATTATCATAATTAATATTATCATTCAAATGAGCTTTTATTATAATATAGAATGTGCTTCTTTGTTTGATTTTTTGCTTGCACCTAACTGTATAGAGATCCCCGAGAGACTTTATTTTTCAGAGCTTTAAATTGGACTGTCGCCTCGAAACAAATGTCCGCTGAGGATTTCTAATATTAAAATCCATTGCACGACACGTGCGCTGCGCATTTTCAGCTACAATTCTGACATAAAATATTCGAATTGCATCTTTTCAATTTATTTGTCAGACAAAAAAAAAGAACTAAACGAATCAAAATGTATAAAATTTCCCCTCAACCACAAAAGTATCATGTTTACACCTCTTGTAATTTGTAACCTACAACTGATACCACGTTCTCCGTAGCCACCTGGAAGCTCATTTACTTCAAAGGATAAAAAAAAGAAAGAAAAAGAAAAAAGTCTCCCTGACCCCGGGACATCCGTCCTCTCTCTCTCTCTCTCTTCCCCCACTTCCTCCCATCTATCGATCCCCCGACGCAGTTTCTTCCGCGCTCTTACATTACATTATATACCCCCTTCAGTGCTGCCCACGGGCTAATTAATAACGGCACGGTCGTTTGTCACAAGGCGAGCGTACACCACCTCTCGCCGCGTGAAAAATCACGTGCACACATATACACAACTAGCGAATAATAATCGCAGCCGCTAGAGCGTATATATATATGTATAATGTGTAGGTACACTGAAAGTCGATTAACGCGGCACAAGTGTATCAAATTTCTTGCTCACGCCAAGAGTCTTTTTTTCTCTCTGTGCTCGCGCGAGATGCATCATCGATACGGTGATTGATAATTCGATTAGAGGCGAAAGTGCACTGGCAGGTATAAGCTGTTGACGCCGTAGAGGTAAATGAGGGCTCGTTCTACTCTTTTTCATCAGTTTTCCGCGGCGAAAGGGTTTTTATGTCGTAAGGGATTAAAAATTGTGCTCGTGTGTGTATGGCTGGGTCTCTTGTAACGTGAAATGTTATAACGAGAGCGTGATAAAGCTGACTTTTATAAACCACTTTTCTGCGTTCTATAAAGCAAGAAAAGTCGCGGGAAAAAGTTACATGGGTGCTGTGAAAACTCCATTCTACGATTGTTCCATTTATGGGCTTATTTGTATTATAGTATTGTATCTCTATTGTCTGGCAAAGTTTATGGAATAGGATTCTATCTACGATTTTATTTACACTTAATTACCGCAATTACAGTCAGAAATTGAATGAGCACTATTTTTACTCGCCTCTGCGCCCAATTTGGCCACTTAGCGCTAAACAAAGCAAAAAATATTGAAATGATAAAGGTAAATAGAGAGAAAGAAAAGTTTTTTCTCTTTCTCCGGCTGGGTTCAGCTCTCCCTTTTTTTCAATGGGAAACAAGGATAAATCACGACAGGATGAAAAAAGCTCTAAACAAGATCCCGGGGAAACATTTCAGTACTATGTGAAAACTTTCTGGCGAGTGTTCCGAGCGGACGAGGAGCTTGAAAAGTTCTTTATCATGAAGTCGATCAACGCGGAATATATATGGAGTGTCCCGTGTCAGGTAATGTAGCCCAAAAAGAGGGAAAACGAAAATCCCTGAGATTCGTAAAGTAATGAAGAGCTTTTGGTTTAGAATGTGAAAACATGCAGACGAGAAGTCAGAAAAATGAAATGATAAGGTAAAATTTAAAATTCTCTGGTTTTAAGGTAAAATATTTTTAGGATTGAAAGTGTTTAAATGAAGTTGTATTAACTTTAATTAAAAATTATTTTAACAAAAATGCTTTTGTGAATAAACGTAAAATAAATGAAACGTTGAGTTAAAATAATTCGTGTGTATATAAAGGAAAGATGACAATAATCTTTCTTTTGAATATGCTTAATAAACTCTCTAAACTGCAAAACGTAATGATTCCGCTGCAACCACTGCTCCTACATATTTCCCAACTCGAGAGTAACAGCTGTGCACTTTTTTCTACCACTAGCGCTCAAATTAATTGGGCAATTTATATCTGCGGAATACAAGGGTATTTCGAACTCCACGAGAATACGACACAGCTCCACTCTAGTCTTTCTTCCCCAACCCGATTTCACTTGTCTAAACCTCCTCCTCACTCTCTTCATTCGTTTGAAGTCCCTCTTACTTTTTCTCTTTTTATTTTCTTTTTAATCAAGGAAAAGAAGCTTTGCAAGCGTTCCAGCGCCAACCTCGTTCAGAAAGTTTTCTCGCTCGAAGCTGCGTACAAAGCCGCTGAATTACAACTTACAAAGGTTTATTTTGCTTCGCGGCTTTGGGAAGGCGCGTTTCTAAGAAGACTCGAGTACCGCGCTCCCGAAAGCATATGGTTTGAGCGGCCAAAGGGGGTCGAATATTGTGAAATTATATGGCATGTATATAATGGTGGCTAATTGCAAAACTGCGTTGGTGGAAATTCATGTAATTATTTGGAATTTAATAAATTTGATTCGTTATTGTAGAATTCAATTACTATAGATAATAACTAGGATACAGCCTCGATTTATATTCATGCTTTTAATATCTCCGCGTACAAAAGACACTAAATTTAAATTTGTAATTTTCCCTTTGCACATTTTTATCCTATCTCTAAAGTTATTTTTCTTTACAAGCACACGAGTCACTTTGATTACTTGATAAATTAAATTTGTCTAGTCCAGACTTTCAAAGCTTTTTTTTACTTTATTTTTCCATCATTTAAGTTCTTACTTTTTTTTCGTCTACCTGACATCCGATAATTGTTGTTTTTATTGTAACGAGAACGAGACAATACAATATTTCTGTAATTATTGTCTCGCTCTTGCGAATTCTTTAAAATTTCCTTTTTATCTTGGTCTTTTCAGTCAATATGAAAAGTATTATTGTCTTGTCTTGAAATTCTTGATCATATTGAAGTTACGCAGACATGCGACAAAAAGCGAGTTGATTTGTTTAAAAAATTAGAGGTCCGCGTAGAAGAGGAAGGCACGCAGACGTAAAATAGTAAGTTTTTGAAATAATTCGCTTGCTCACTGTCGCACGTCTCCGTAGATTCCTTTTTTGCGAGGACCTAGCACTCCCGGGTATTGAGGTTTCAGACCTTTATGAATGATGCAGTGTTAAAAATATCCTTAAATTTGAGAAACTTTTAAGTTACAAATATTACAGAATTTTAAGAATAATGTAAAGGAATATAATTTAATACACAAATACATTAAGTTTAATACAAAAATATTGAAATTTCAAATGTAATAGAAGTTTAAGGGTTTTGTATTAAAAAAAATTAAAGTGTACGCCAGTTTTTAGTAAAATTATAATGCATATTTAAAAGTAACGTATGTAAATGAAATTTAAAAATAATCGAAATGAAGAGTGAAATTTAAAAACAATACGTAACTAAAAATAATTTCATACAGAAATATATTAAGTTTAACATAATATGTAATTGAAATTTACATGTATGTTACTAGAATGATGTAAAAGTACATTAAGTTTCATACATAAAAATGTTCTGAAATTTAAGAAACTTTTAAGTTACAAATTTACTGAATTTTAAAAATAATGTAACGGAATGTAATTTAATATACAAATATACTAGGTTTAATACAAAAGCAATAAAATTTTGGCACAAGTATAAATAAATGCTAAAGTGAAAATTTGATTTTTCCCGCCATCTGGCGCCATATGTATGATGCTGCCTAAAGTTTAGTTAATGTACGACTGTTAGGCAGCGCACGCACCCTCTCCGTGTAACCTCGCATACCTTAGAAAGCCGGCTTCAGGGGAAATAGGAGTGCGTCATTTACCACCCCGTCAACTTTTATTACTCGAACAACTCGTTAGATGGTCATCAGCAACTACCGAAGTTTATTGAATTATGATTATTTCGATAAATTATTAAGATTAGAAAATGATAAGATATTTTCAATACAAGACAAGATTCTTTACATCTTTGACACCACAATCTTGATATTGTATCGAAAACTGTATATAAATATTGTATCGATTATTGTCTTGAATATTGAGACAAGACAATAACAATATCAACATCAATTTTGCTATAATTTACATTAATTTTATCCTTTTAAATGGTCATCTTAAGCTCCTTTACATCATAAATCTTTTATAGTATCTTTGGATAAATATCCTTTTTTAATCTTGCTTGATTATCCTTGGAAATCACTTTTAAAAATCTCCTAAGAATTTTTATATAACCATAATGTTTTTCCATGCATACAGATTTATTTTAAATTATTTTCATAAAACTCATAAAGCTATACAATAATTTGTTCGTAATTCATATTTAAATGGATATATATGGAAATTTATTCATTATTCGCACCAATAAATATCAACCCGTTATTTTTCGATCGTCATTATACGACAATAAATGATTTCCAATAAATCTTTCTCATAATTAAAATCCCAGCGTATAACATTATATTTAAATTTAATAATAATTCACGTGCCAAACCAACGACGAACCGAAGTTTGAAAAACAATTTAAAAATCTCCCGAAGAATTTCCAATTTCAATTACCCAGAAAAACAGCTTAGTCAAATCAACCAGCGCGCAGCGTTCGTGTCGAGTCAAGGTGGGAAAAACGAATCATTCTTCCCCGATATAAACGTCAGGCGACGCGCCGAGTTTTCCTTTAATCCTCGGCAGACTCTCTCTCTCTCTCTCTCCAGAGGTTTATACCATCCACGGTTCTCTCTCACTCTCCCTCTGCGTGTTATGCATACGGAATTTCCCCCTTTTCCCCAACCCCGCTCTCTTCTGAAAACCATTTATCGAACGCAGTAGCAGCTAACCTCGTTGCGCTACTCCCGCCCGAGGATCTTTAGGGTGCTCGAAATTTTTTTCCCCTGCCACGGTGCACACGTGAGGGTGGCGCATGGGAAATTTTATTTCCTTCTGCCGATGCTGAAAAAAGGAATTGAGGAGGGAGTGGAAAAAGTGGATTAGTGTGGTAATTGAGGCACTTTATCGCGCACGGGCTCTCGTCCAGGACTTGAACGAGTTATCGTGAGCAAATATACGCTGGCGCAGCCTTTGAAGCAGGAGGAGATACAGCAATGAAATTGTTTTATGCAATTAGAACGATTACCGGGGGAAATTGAATAATCTGGAGAGAAGATTTGGAGGATATCGATACGGGGAGTCGAAGGTGGGGAGATCGAGGTGGCCGTGTCGTTGAATTTAATTTTATCTGGATGATGACTGAAGTTTTCAAGCGCTTTTTTGTTAATACTCTTACGATCGTCCGTTTTCTCGATAGCTGATCGTAAGAGTTCTGAAGAAGTTTTTCTTGAAAGTTCAATATCTGAGCGAGGAGAATTTTGCGCTAAGGTAAAAAGCAAGAATTAAAAGTAAAGTTTTCATATGGAATCGGTCCAGAATCATGCTGATATTTAATTAAAATTTTGAATTTACATATCATACCATTATAACGTTCCTTGCATTAAAAGTCTACTACTATTCCCTAAGAAGTTCGCATTAACTCTCAAAGAAACTGCATCATACGATATTTCAACACACTCTCTCTCTCTCTCTCGCTTCACTAGTAGCTCTATTAAATTTCAAAAATAACCCCATTCGCGTGAACGAGAGCTTTAGTTCAACAATCATCTCAGCAATTACAAGTCTATTTCTCCTCCGGTGAAGACAATAAAGTACTTTAAATACCCTTTCCAAAACGAATTTACGCTGGCGCTCGGCGAGTCATAAAACCGAAGACGAGGAATTAATCCCGCGCGCATCCTATATAGTCCTCTCCAGAGAATAACCTGGCTACTTCGCGGAAGTTCAATAGCCATTGCACAAACTTCGATCGCCTCGCATAAACGCGTGAGTGAAAACAACATCGCGCAAAGTGGCGCCAGGCGCATCTTACTTTTTTCCTCCCTCGCGATATTAGCTCGAATTCCAGTTCGTTTAGACGGCAATAAACGGGACTATCCCCTCGAGTGCGCAAAAGTCTATAGGCGATATTTTCCTCCCCCTGCCGGTCGATGCCATCGCTGCGAATATCACGCGTGGGAGACTGCGCGTAAGGAAGAATGCGGGAGAGCTTGGAAATATTGAGAGGCTAGAGAATATGAGAGGGTTGTAGAGATGGGAGAATAATAAAATGGGGGTGGGGAGATGTAGGGCAGAAGGGGGAATTTAGAAGGATAGGAGGGTAAGGAGTATTATAGCGCGCTGGATGAAAAGTCGAGGAAAAAAAGATTGATGGATAGTTTGTATTGGGGTTTGGGATTCCGCAGCGCGGCCTACGCAAGTGGTTTTTACAGTGATGGGGTGGGCCAGACACGAAAAAAGAGACGCTGTCTGCGGATGTAAATGTGTGTGTTTAGTTTTTGAAGAAAAGTTATAGGCTACCGTGCAGAAGGAATTTTTAAAGTGAAATAGATGATGACAAATGATGGATACATGTGACAGATGATAGATGTATTCGATGACTATTTTATCGAGCAAATAATCTTATTATCACATATCTATAATCTCGCAATATGTATACTATCTATCCAGAACAAAAAAGAATTAAAAAAAGCTGTCAAAGTTGTCATTTTCTACATAATATGTAAAATAAAAAAAGATTTGCATATTTTCATTTCTTAAAATGTATAGCTTCCGAAGCAAAAATGTGGCCTCAATCGAAATAAAACACTGAAAATTGGAACAAACTCAAATTTGGAAAAAAAAATCCCGTACCATTTCAAAATACTTGCCAAAATCGTCATTCAATAATTATCTTTTAGACCTACCTCATCTCAACCCTCACCATACCGATCGCGTTTTCATAAAGCACCTTTAATGTATTTACGTCCAACCATTGCTCCTGCATTGAACCCTCTTACAGACGCAATAAAAAAAAAACCAGTAGCTTGCTCGAGTGCTCTCACGCGCGTCCTCGACCACTCCGATAATCAGCAAACGCATTGTCCGCTTTCCTCCGTCGCTTTCGCTATAATTAGGTTAAATGCGTTTGCCTATCTCTCCGCGACATAGTATAGTCCTCCTCCTCGTTCTCTTGAAATTTACGCTCGCGCGCGTCCTCTAAAGCGATCAATCACATCGTGTCAAGCGCGACGAGAAGACGATGCTGTAAATATGTAAACAGAATCAGAGAGTCGCGTATAAGATAGATCTGCGGCTGGATAATTAGGCGTTCGCGGGTATAGTCGGGCAATGCGTCGTGATGGGATCTTGATAAAATTAAGTAACGTCCATTACAGTAGCAATAATTCTCGCGTGCACGTGAGAGAACAGCAGATTTTAATCTTAATTAGGAAGCGAGATTTATGTGCTTAAAATATACCCCTCGCGCGGGTGCTCCAACGTCTTCATTTAATGCCGCGCAATGCGAGAAAGCACAAAGTTTAGCCAGAGCCTCGCTGAGGGTAACTAATAGTACAAAGATAAATTGCGCGGCAAAAAGAGGCAGTAGGTAGAAAACTCGAAATCCATTAGTAAAACGCCGTTGTTGCTGCTGCAGCTACAGTCGAATCCCGCGAAGAAAAAAAAGCGGCAAATCCCGAGATACGTCTTATACTACACAATTCCAAGCCCGGCTAACAAAGAAGAACGGGTTAGCCTCGTTAGAAAGCAGCTCGGGTTAAAAAACAGCAGCTCTCGGTTACAGAAAATCCCTGCGGAGAAAGAGACAGACGCGGACGCAATCGCTTCCGATCCGATCGAAAATTGTCACGCACACTCACTGCCCTATATATTTATAAAAATTCTTTCTACTTCTTCTGTGCCTTTCTTTTTCATGCGTGGTAACTTGATAAGTCCAGCACTCCGTAATCGACGATATTGTTCGTCACTCGAGCTGTCAGCTGAGTCTAGCAGAGCGAGCTCTTCGAGGTTTGAAAAGGGTTCGCCGGGGCAACTATTTTTTTCTTTTATCTGTCCTGTGACCGCTGTAATATTGGTTTAGCCCGGGCAGTCGCCGCCGCAGACAAAAAATAAAAAGAAGAAGCCATCGGGGATGAACGAAAAGTGCGTGGGCGGGGGCCATCGGACGTTAATAAAAAGTTTCAACAAAAAAAAGTTTTCAACTCTATGGACAGTTCTTTGTGGTGGCCAAGGCGTTGTGAGAGAATGATGAGGTCTCGACGCGGCGGGTTGATGTGCGACGTGTATTTATTTTTCAGGGGAGGGTTGGAGCGTCGCTGTTATTAGATTTAGTTGGAAGCGTAAAGTTCGTTGCCGTGATTCGTGAGGAAATTTTGTGTCGTCTATAGGATGTAATGAAGAGATGGAGATGTATAATTGTGGTGGTTGTGTTAGTTAGCAGAGAAATTGAATTGTTTTTATTATTTATTGAATTCTGGAGTTAAATAACAAAGCTGGCGCTTTTTTATAAGACAAAGTATGCAGAATCAATAAATTTTTGTATAACACAGTTGAAACAATAACCAGAAGAAATGTCTACTAAATTTATACCTAGTTAATTTTTAAGTGAGAAGCGTTGGTACCTGACTATACGCCAATTCAGTGACCCATTCCTTTACATAAAGTATGCAATGATAATTTATATCATTTGGATGAAGCTTATCAATACTAACATTTCTGTTACAACTGATGAGCTATTTAAATTTTGAAGTGAATTATAATCAAGTTTTTCTAGTACCATAACGGTTTTAAATAACTTATGGTCTTTCGTAGTCAAAGAAGCGATATATATATATATTAGGAAGTATCGATCAAAACTTGCGCAGGGAGATTTGAGTTCCGAATCAAAGTCACGAACTGCACCGAGGTTTTCTGCCATTAATCTTCGGTCACACTCGCCGATCTGCCCCTCGAGGGTCCTATTGAAATTTGCATACGAGAAAGTTACGTCTGTGTTGATTTACGATGAACTCCAACGAAGCCCGATGGCGATGGACTAACATAATCCTCTGCGAAATTATATAGGTGATTGCTTAATCAAGAGAGTGTATTTTTAATTCCACTTGGAAGAGTTTCTGATGTTTGGAATAGTTGTAAAAATTTTCGAGTGTTTGGGTGGCAGACAAAACCTGAATTGTGATCTAATTAGTGAGATCAGAATCTTATGGAGTCGAGTACACGTCATGTAATTGTAACAATAACATCGTATCCTTGCCCAAGTCAATATTTCCTCTTTTGGAAGCAGAAATTGTTATTTCGAACCGGGAGGTCAATATGAGAGTAATGGCATTAATTAAAACAGGTTTAGTTTATCAATTGATGATAAATCTAATGGCCTTATTTCCTCGATATCTTTATATAATAGAATAAAAGTTTAAAATAAGTTAAATTTAAAATAGCTAGAATCAATGGAACACTAGATTTTTATAAAATTTTTTTTCTTAATAGTGAATCACTCCCATTACCATACAAAAATGTTCAGAAATATAATCATTGATAACCTTAATTTTCGGAATTCTATATATAAATAAGAATAATAACTTCACATCCCTTATTACCTCTATATACAAAACGTAAATCCAACACACATATCCCATTTCCTACAGAATACCCAACTCCCCTCGCATAAGAATCACCATTTCTCCGACGTATCCTTAAAAATCACCCATTCAACTACCACTACTACCACTACCATCGGCAGTTTAAAAACTCTCCCGTCGCGAAATCAATGTAGATTTCCTCCGGACTCCATTGCACTAGCTCACTCAGTCCGTACATCCTACCCTCCGGGCGCGGGAATCGGAATTACATCAGCGTTTCCTTCCGGTGAGGGATCAGGGTGATTTCCCCTTTCCTCCAAGCGGCGACTTTTCATTCGGCTTAGCAGATTGGTGCCATTTTCAAAGGGGCGAGAGGAGGGACACCTCGCGCGCTAGAGGAAGAAAGAAAGAAAAAAAGGTATACCGGAGGGAGACGCATAGTCTCCCGAGTAAATGCGAGAGTTGTTCTTTTTCGGTGGCTTGGGAGACGACGGGACGCTGATAAGGTATATACGGGGGTCGCGAAGAGGGGACAAAATAAAGGTGGCGCGACCAGAGAGAGAGAGAGAGAGAGAGAGAAGGAGAGATTGAATAGGGCGATTTACGTGCGTAATGAAATTGGGCAGTAAAGCTCGGGTTATGAACAACGCGTGAATTGAATAAATTAATGTTTTGGGTGGGTTAGAGATGTTTTTGCTTTTTACGGCAAGAGAGATTGCGAACGGGAATTTTTTCATTTTTATATTTGTTCTGGTGGCTGCTGATGTTACAGTCGTGGGATCGCAGCGACAGTTGAAGTTAATCGCGATTTTTATAGCTTTTTAAGAAAGGTGTTATTAGGAATTTTATCGCGTGTAAAGGTTTCACTGCGGGATTAATGACTTAATGGCTCGGCGGAGCTTAGGGCTTTTTTTCAGATCGTGCTTAATAGCTCATTTATTTGCGATTACGCTATAATTATAAATTTAATAATAGATGTCATTGGAAATTAAATACTCAAAGTTGCATATCAAAGCGAGATTAGAGCTATTTATATGGCCATAAGGTACTTACCTCTTATCATCCGAGAGTATTTTACATTTATTATAGCTATTATTCCCTTTAAAAGAAGGTGTTATTAGAAACAGTTGCATGCCAAAGTCCCGTTACGATTTAATAACCTTTTGGAATATATCTTTGCGGTATCATGATCTCGTGCAAGCAATTTCTAAACTTTAATATTAAAAATACACTATATATTATTAAGTTTTGAAACGTATTCATGGGATTTCAACATTGCCAATCTGCAATGCATTTATATACAAACTATCCTTCGATATAATACTCATCTCTGATACCAAAATACCGCAGTTTAAAATGACATTCAAAAGAAGAGTCGAAAAGCCGCACTCAATACAAAATAGAAACAAAAGATTCAGTGGCTCTAGTAAATGGTTCTGAGCCAGCTAGGCTAAAACGGAATGCAGCCGCAGCAGCACCCCCGACTTTTTCCCTATATCGATTAACGATTTAACGATTTTATCGCTTCTCTCGCACGCGGACCGGATGTACTCGACCTGCTCTCCACCTTTTTTTCGTTCAACCCTCCTCCTCTCCCTTCTTTATTCAAGAACTTACTTTATATACTTACGCACCCTCTATTTTGTTCGCGTACGGGGCACCCCGGGAAAAATATTTCCAAGCGAGCGCTTCCAGCTGCGCGCGGATAAAATGCATAGCACCGAGAAGTACAGTGTATGCGTATATATACGGGAAGAGAGCTTCTTCCGCGATAAGCGGAAAAGAGAGAGCGGAGAGGAAGATCGCAGGATGCATCCATCGAGCGATTTTCGCGCGAGAGCATAGATCGATTCGGTGACGTTGAAATTTTTAGTGCTACTCGAGTAGAGCGCATGTCGAAGAAAGATGGGCATGGAGGGCTTTTCTCGAATTGCGAATTATTGATGGGACACGTTGCTTGAGGTCTATTGAATAAGAGAACATTTATAAAGGATAGTTTGTATTTCGTTTGCATTTTCTTTTCCATTCGTGAAAAATTTATTTCCATTGGATTTTTGAGTGGGAAGGCTTGGAAGTATATACTTTCAGATTTACGGAATTCACATTATTTTTAAAATCTAATCGCATAATTTTTCTCTTTCTCATTTCTACAAGATCCATTATACAAGATTAAACGTAATACCTAATTAATAAGATAATGAAAAAATTTACAACTTTCATTCGTCTGTTAATCTTTCTCTCCCCTTTCTTTATTCAAACCGTTATTATTCCGCTAATCGGAAACCTAATTGCGCGCTTTTATGCACCACAATCCCGCAAACCTAATTTTTCTCTTGCAAAAAAGCACATCCCACCAGGGCATCGCTATATACGCGTTAATTTGTTTTCGAGAAGAGAGTCAACGGCGTTTACGGCTCTTGTAAGATCTCGGCGCGTTGCAATCCCGCGGCACAATTGCAAGCTCAAGCGCGCCATGGAAAAAGTATAATGCGGGTTTCTCTTTCCCGCCAATTAAAATTCTCGTTCTCTCTCCCCGTTTGATCCGCGTTTTTTTCCTCCTCCTCCTCGTTGCGGGTGATTAGCTTTCTCGCAATCGTGATTTCGAAAGAGTCCCCTAGGAGAATACTCGGACCTTTTCCAATTCTTCGTTGGTTTTTTTTTTACCGTGGTGGAGAAGTTTAACTGTCGTTTTTACTCGCGGGAGCTGAGCGGAGGTTGGTTTGCTTTTCGGCGGCGGAAGAGAGCTGTTAAAACTTGCAGGTCGCGAGTTTATACTCGCGGTGAAATGGTTATTTTAACGAAAGGAAAATAAAAATAATACAAACATTGAAATACGTTAACAAAATTTTTTATTTTTTTAGAAGAAGGTTTTTATTTTTATATCACAAAATGTTACGGGAAAATGCTTTTAGCATTTTTTTAAATACTTGAATCTTTTTTATTTATTGGTTTATTTATTAAATACTTATTAAACGTTCGTTAAACTTTACCTGGCATAAGTGACACAACATAAGAATTATAGTTGCAAAAATATAAATATGCCAAAAATAAAGGAAAATGACTAGTAACTGAATGCTTGAGGAATGGTACCACCACCTGGATGTCATCTAAATGCAGGGTAATGAATGTCTAGATATGGGACTCTCCAAATGTTTATCTTACAGAATTTTAACTAATATTTTGGCACAAAATTTGAAAGTAAAATCTACCTTCTTATACTTTAGAACTTATGAATAAATCTCGTTATTAATAAACGCAAAATTATTAAAACAAACAAAACTTCACATCAACCATTTCCAAAAACCGGTCATCAAACGCAGAAAATATTCACCTCTAAGAAACTCTCCACCCCCACTAAAAACCCAACCACCCCCCAGGGCAAGACACTATAATTTCCATTCGAACAACCGCGATGCCAACTTTTTACGAAAAAAAAACCCTCCGTACGTATACGCGCACATACCCATTATATAACTTCTGTCCGATCAAGCAAATGATTCCCGGTGCTTTGAGGAGGGCGAAGAAAGAATAGGACGACCTGCTGACGCGATGCCGCGGGGCCGATAGGCGCACGCGCGCCGCTCTCGCTGGGTAATAAAAACGCCTCGGATGTTTCCGCAAAGCCACTCAGTTTCTTTATCCGCCCGCGGAAAAGGAGGAGGTGGATGGGTTGGCGTGTTCTACATGCGTTCGCGGCAAGAATGAAGAGAGGAGGACGAAAGAAATAAACGCAGCTGATTTTTATTAAAATTATATCAGATGTTATAGTTAGACCCTATATATATATTAGGTTTATTAATACATCGATTGGAACGTGTTTTTCTATCATAAATTTAGAGCAGATATTTTTAACCATTCTTATCAACATATATCAATCTCGATGGCAATCGGCAAATTAAAATCCCATTTCTCAGGGGGTGAAAAATCATCGGAAACAATTCCATTCCAGATTTATCACTCCGATTAGGAACGAGCGCGAAAAAGACCGATGAATAAAACATGAGGGCACGGACGAATATCCCGGGGATATCGCGGGCAAATCGATCCACAGTCGCACACAATATAAAAAAAAGAAAGCTGCCGGCGTACAACGCAGTTCCCCCCGAGCCGTAAAGTCACCCGACGAATTCTACTTGTACAAACAAGAAGCCCCTTCAAGACGTATATCGCGCCATTCGAATCCCACGGATAAACATCATACGCACGCGGAAACGAACGAACGCGAGGAATCTCCTACAGCGTAAGCTCCCATTTCCCGCGCTTCTTATTTTCGATCCATCTGGCTACGCGCATGCATATATATACGCAAACACCAAGCCGTTGCTCTCGACTTTTTACGCGGCGATTTGTTATTCCACGGCGATCCTCGCGAAACTTTAAATGGACTATATTGTGCGAGCAACCGGTGGGAGCAGCTCTGATTTTTCTATCGTTTTTTCCCTCTCCCTCTCTCTCTCTTTCACTTTTTGCCTCTTCTCGAGAAACTTTGCTTTTCACTTGGCGTTGCGTCGCGCATCCGAAAATCTCAGTGGATTTTCCCAGCGCGCGTGGAAGTTTCGCGCGCGCCTTATGTCTTTTCGATGGGTCGCGAATGAGTTAAACATGAGCGAGCGCGACGCGCGCGCCTTCGATGAGTTGGAAGTTTTTGTGGGTCGCGTGCGACGCGGTGCACGGCTCGAAATTGCGAATTGAAAATCGCCGGAATGAGAGCGTGGGATTCGAGGATATTTAATGCAAATTAGGAAAGAGGTTTGGCTGTTCGATCGAGAGAATTGGAAATGGAGAATTAAAAAATTGAGGCTGCGCCGATTAATTTCGGTTTCTGTTGGGAGCTGCGTCTTTAATGAGAGAATTACTCATGCGTGGTAAAGTTTATCATTGCGTCAATGTTTACCCTCTTATATATTCCTTAATATGACGGGCTCATATAAGTAGATACTAACATCATCTATTATGAAGGTCGGCTAATATTTTGCCAGCTAAAACAGTCAGGAGCCTCGTTATTAATGAAAGTTATTAAAAAACTGCTTTAATTTATTAACTACGCCATTCTTCATTAAAGAAATAATCGTCAAGTCTATTAAATTCTTTTCACATCATTTATACGACTTCATATCTAAAAATATCTTTAAAGATGTTGTAACACGCATTAATGAAATACAACATTTTAAATCATAACTTATTATTATTATTTTAGAAAACAATTTTTATTTACAACGAATCTTTTTTTTTCATGATAATAAGTGATATAGTAAAATTGGTATAATTTTAATTGTCATTTTCAACACTCCCAGTTCATCTTCTACCCACAAAGGCAATCTAACATCACAATTCCACCAATTTAAGAACGTCTGTGTCCCACCCTTTAAAGTTTTATTTTACCAGCCAGCTAAAAGTCTCCTCATCGTCTAGCCCCTTTTAATAACATAAAAAATTCACCTCTCTCAAGACATCTTCAGAGGAAAAACCGCTGGCAAACAATTCTAAGTACCGAGAAACGCCACTCCGTCGTAATAATTCACGTGGCATTAAGCCACTCCTTTCGTAATTCGTCCTGCTCGGATCAAGTGCGTCTCTCGCTCTCCGCGCGCGGAAAACGCGGCACACCCGAAACTTCCTCTCAGAAGCTCGTCGTACACTTGCGTGTATGTGTGCGTGTGTACGGTCTCACCCAGATGGCAAGCGAAGCTTAAAATTGCAGGAAAATTAAGATGGCGCTGCTGAGCTAGATTGGGCGGTGCGTTGTCTTCCCGTAATTTCTCGGGGGTTCAGGGTTGCTGGTTTTGAATGGGATTAGGCGGAGGGGAGGAGTTTTCATATAAAAGTTTCGAAAGTTATGAGAATTTTCGGACAAGTATTACGAGCAGGTCGAAAATTGCCTCTTCGAAAGGTTTGGTTTATGCTTTTGTTGCAAATTGTATGTATTTGTATTTTTCAACGAATTAACGTTTTGTTTGAACTTTCTTCACGAATGAGCTCTTTATGAATTATATACTGAATTAATAAAGAGCTAATTTCAATGTATTCGTCGCTATCTGGGTCGTCATTTAACTACATACTTGGGATCGCGTGTCGAGCTACAGTGAAGTCCGCCTGTATCTGTTCGGGGTTTTTTAAATTTATTTTCAATTCCTTTCTTTTACCCCTTTACTCTTTTTAGAAGCTAAAAGCCTGGAAACATAGCGTGTAATATACATTTCTACTAAAGATTTACGTATTTATAAATATTTCAATCCTCTTTAATCCTGCCTAATTAAAATTAAAAAAATTATAAATGCAAAGTACCTTCTTATCAATATTTACAACTTCAATCTTACATACCGCATCATACAACATACACCCAGTTCCCACCTTTCTCTAATAACACTTTGCTCTCCACGCAGCTATAATCTTCATGCCCCACCTCCGCCAAGATAAAAGCGCAAATCGGCTAGTGCTCCGTGACCGCTAACCCGCGGTGCGCGATTCCTCTCGTAATCTCACCCTCTCAACGCGCGACAGCGGACAGCCTCTCTCTCTCTCTTTCTCTCTCTCATTCGCGTTAGTTGCACCAACTTCACGTTGCGTATCCGTACAGTGTTGACTCGGCTCAAGTTCGACGCCTCGTATATCGGGGCCGATCATTTCCGGGCTCAGCGAGCTGATTAAACGCCGAAGCGCTGAGATCAGAGGATAGTCGCGTGGTCAGAGGAAAGAGATGGTTTGTCGCGGCAGGGTGAGAGGGTTGTGTTTAAAAAGGTCTTTTGCTGGATCAAATTTAAGATGATTAAAAAAAATTAAAATTTTGATAACAAATAATGAAATAATGAAAACGCCGTTCTTTTTCCTGACGAATTGATTGATGTAAATGACTGTAAACTAGAAGTAGCTGATTTTGAGAAAGTTTCAATTGGTAAATTTGGAAATATTGAAAGCCATAATTATCAGTATAGCATAGACCTACAGTATCCTTAGTGTCAATAGCTTTGCACAAGTTAAATTGAAATTGAATTTCACAGCCATTCATTGAGATCGCCTAAAGCCTATGTAAGACTACGTCGAAGCTGATGAAGATAGCATTGCGTAACAAAAGATGTTCCTGTATTGTGAATATCTGAGAAGTGTTACAAAATAAAGGCTGTCGGACTGGTAATCTATATACGTAATCGAAGCGTTCCATATGATATTTTAATACAGTTTAGCATCTTTGCAATCACAACCATTACTATAACTTGCATGAAAAAGATTTTAAAAAGTGACCCTTTATATTGGAATATTATTATACATTATTATAATATATTATTACATATATTATATATACATATAATATATTATTAATATATTATTACATAACTGATGGGGGTATCTTGCGAAGTATATTCGCAGATATTAATTAATTAATTAATTTTGGAGGACTTTTCTCTACTTTTACCCAGTTCCAATAAGTACGTGACACTGCATCTTTTGATTCATTTAGGACAATATATGAGTCTAAGTTGCTTTTAAAAACTGACCTTGTTGGTCGGTTAAATAACATAAGAATGGACCAGACCAAATCAGATATCGTCCTTTAAGGCAAGTGTAGAAGAACATTTGCGGAAAAATGCAAAATATCAATCAGTAATGAAAGAATCTGCACCCACATTCGGATGTAATGTTATAGTATTTATCCTCGATGCGGGTCCGGTGTTTAGCTCGAAATTGCAAAGAATAATTAATAAGGTTGCTGATGTTGGAATTGCGAATTATCACGAAATTATAGAGAGGATAAATTGTATAATACGATTGAAGAAAGAAAAGTAAACATTTTTATTAATTGGATTTTATTTTCCCTTTATTACATTCGAAATAACTATGCATATAGTACATGATAATACCTGCAATATCGCGTTTAGCCAGTGATTCGATTTGAATTTCGTTTACGATAATATATTATAACAGTACATGTTAGATGAAATAAGAAATTTAGTATCTGTAAACTATGGCTTGTATATTCGAAGAAAGAGTTTCATTATCTCCTTAATCTATCAGTGCGATACAGACCGAAACCCGAAATTAGAGTACTTAGTATTTTTGTGAAGCGTACTATGCCACGAAATATTTTATATGTCTAAGATGAACAAATTTGTGATTTGATGTGGTAAAATAGATCTTAAAGTCAGTAAACGGCCGCAATACTGCTACAAGTTTTTCTTTGATATATTGTAGTCGAAAGTTATGATATTATATACAGTAGAATTCACACGCAGATATGAGTGCACAGAACAATTAAAGGACTATAAATGTGATATATAATATATATTTGTATTCCATTTATTTAAAAGAATATAAAATTTAACAAAAATTTAGTCGTTATGAAACTAATCTCATATTCCTTTATCTTCTGTAGAAGCAATTAAGTTTCAAATATAAAGAAATTCAAAACCAAAGAAAGTAAGTATAATTTTTATCAAAATTGCAACCGAACAAATGTACAAGCTTCGATCGTTAATGAAAAAAATATTCCCTAGCAACACAGACCATCTAATTCAACACTCATGTCCCAAAATTAATCATACTTCCCACTTCCAATAAATTCCCTTCCCTTTTTTCAACCATCCAAATCAAACGCCACCGATAACATCAGCCGCTGGCTAATCTTGAAAAAGTTATCCGCTTTGCTGGCGACTCGGACGGGGTATTTTTCATTCTAAAACGGATACGAAAGGCCGTGGATCGAAGTCTCGAACACACACACACACACACACACATGTGGCCGATCGTGTACACGCGGGAAATGATTGACGAAGCGCAAGTATTTATCTCCCGGAAAAGCCGCCTCATAAATTTTCCACCGAGAAGAAGAAGAGAAAAGAGGAGAAGTCGCCGTGAGGTCAAGCGATGGACGCACGATTTTCAAGTTTTTGAGTGTAAGAATTTATTGCTGTGGATTCGTGAGGATAGTTCTTTCGATATCGCAGTGTCTTTTTGAAAATTTCTGAATTTTAGTCCAGTAAAAGAATCTATCAATTGTATGCTTTCATACAGAGTTGATAGATTCTTTATTTTTGTCATTTATACCATATTATTTTCTTTACAGATTCTCTCTTATGTTTCGTTCATGTCAACAGATTAGATATATTTCGCACATGTTCAATAGTGATATTGATTTAAAGTTACTAATTTAAATGTGAAAAAATGACATGAACCATTCATTCGCAGTCTACAAAAATTGATAAACAAGCTGTGACAATAGGTAAATCCATTGTGAGCACAACAAAAATGAAAATTCAATTGATATATATGTTGAAATGCGTATTTTATAAAAATGGCATTTTCACTGATAAAATAAAAATGTAACAGCTTCTCCTCGACGTGTTGTTTGACATTTTTTCGATTCCAAGATGTATATCATAATGCTTTACATAACGTTCGATACTTTATCATGTCACCTCGACATTCCACTTTTGTTCTCTCAAAAATACCTTACCCTCAAATCACGAAAAAATTTTGTAAACACGAATTCAATCAAATCTCCATAATCACCTAAAATACCACTTATCATCGCTAATCAACATACAACATAAAAAAATCTCTTGGACACGTTATAGCTCTTTACTGAATCTATAGTACATCAAATAGATATTTACTCACAACTTAAAACTAAATGAAAAAGAAAAACAGGTTCCTGCAATTGTTGGTAATGGCAGGGTGTAGCATTACCTTGAAGAACCCTCCTCTCGTCCTATATTAAAGTCATCCGAAAGGGACAAAAACGAGTAGCAAGAGCCCAACTTTTCTCATCAGGCAAAAAGCCGTGGGTGCGCGTGCATGGTATTGTAGAAACGACGAAAAACACGTGCGCTCGGCGCGAGAGCGAATCTTATTACGGAGAATCTGCGTAGCATCGAGATGGCTGCTGACCGCCGGCGAGGCCATTAAAATCTTCTCTCTCGTATATACCCTCGGCGAACGACAGCAGCGTATAATTCAATTAAAAGTTGCGACGGGGAGACAGCGGGGAAGGCAAGAGACGCTACCCTCCTATTAAACTTTCTTGCGAAGAGAGACATAGAGAGAGGGAAGTGTGCTGCATGTTCGCAGGTGCGCTGCACGGGTTGGTGATGATGCTGGAAGTGGAATTTCTTTTATTCGGTAGCTGGCTAGTAATGATTATGTGATGGGGCTCGGATATTGGTTCTTGCGTTGTTGCCGATGATTATAGTATTGCAAAATGCATTTATTACTGTTTTTTTTTTTTA
>JAPYZO010000598.1:0-45646 GCA_030522905.1 Torymus flavipes | reverse complement strand
TCGCGTATTACTACTACCACCAGGCGAACGCATAGATAAAAGGATATGCGAAGGGAGAGAGGAGATAAGCGCGCCACTCCGCAGTTTTCGCGAGCGTGGTCCGACGGTATCAGAACTGGTAAACAACTCTATTTGTTTCCGTCGCAGGAGGAGAGAGAAAAAAGAAAAAGAGGATAGTTAGTGTCGTGTGTGTATGTGCGAGCGTGCGATGATTTTTCGGCAGGTGGATTTTCGTGGAGAGAATTTTCGATGCTGTAGGTATTATGTGGGAGGTCGAGCGCCCTTCGGCGGGGGGAAGTGGAGACTGTTTGCGTTAAATTATTTATTAGGAACGCGCGAAACGAACGAAATAAAACAAAATAAACGAAGTTGTTTAACGGAAATTTTGTTGATAGAATTTTTCCAATAATATGCTTTGCATTGTAAATATAACACTTTGAAAAATAAGCATTTACAGATGTATAATATAGTACCAATGTATAAGAAAAAAAAGACACGCGAACAGAATGCTATTTATGAATATTTTATGTTATTTCACTTGCACGCTTTTGTTCTCATTAAGTTTATACTTTCACATTGAACAATAGTATGTAATAAAAACAAGCGCCGCGCGCGTTTAATATATTTATTCCGCATAATCATAAAGACTGTATCGCATAACGCGATATATACGAAATATTATCTTATCCAAAGCAGATATCTAGATATAGACTATGTTCAGGGTTATTTTAAGCGGACTTGCATATAGCGAAATATACCGTTTATTGCTAATTATTCTCCTACTTAAAATACTATTTTCGCGTTCACATAAACAGCAGATATATTTTCGAAATCGGTAATTAATAATAAAGGCAAATTTCCCAACAACAGCTCATTAAATATTTCAACCCATTATTAAAAATTAAAATAACATCGCAGTGCACGTTGTATTAAGTATGAAAAATAAAACGTGTTTGTTTTCGTTGCTGAAAAAAGCTGCTGTGCTCGCTCGTTCGCACGGGGTCGCGCGCTGTTATCGTGTCATTAAACTAATTGGACGGGAATAGGATGACCAAATAACTCGCTCGTCATAACCGACGACTGCGAGAGCGCCCGCTCGCGACTTTTGCAGTGCACACGGGGTCGTTCGACTGTCCGTTTCTGTATGTGTGTATGTATACGTTTCTCCCTCTCTCTCTCTTCTGGGCAAAAGCGTCGACCCGGCGGCTTCGATTAGCATCGTGCGTCGCGCGTTGCTTGAGAGGCAAGCAAGAAGAGCGAGGCGTCGTTTTGGCAGCGCGCACGTTTTTTGCTCTCCTTTTTCCGTCGTGCGGCCTTTTCGCTATTTCGTGCCTGCGCGATTTCGCGTATATATTTTCCCCCCTCACGCGCCGTATTGCGTATACGTACATGAACACTGCTCGCGCGTCGGTGGAAGGGCAAGAAACTCGAGTAAACTCGAGCGGTTAACCTTTTAACGGGCTGGCCCCCAACTCGCTGCCGCTGCGTCCTTTGAACCCTCTATACAACATACCCCCAGAAAAGTTTATTGTCCCGAAGCTGCCTGAAGAGAGAGAAAGAGAAAGCATGCGCACGCGTTATGGTCGCTCAATGTGTGCGTGTGCCATTATCGGTGTGAGGAATTTGAATATTCGCCAGTATACGAGGATGTTATAGGCGAAACGCGGTAAGGAAAAAAAAACACAGAGCGCGGGGAGACAATGCACTCGTTCGCGCGTGGACGTGTTTGAGATTCTCTCTTCTGTAAGTATACGTCGACGGCGCGAACGAAGGAAAAAAACACACGCTCAAGTGTGTGTATGTGTGTGTATAAAGTCGCGAGCATTGACTCAGCGCTGAAAAATGTTTTCTAATGCCTCTCGATGGCACTTTCGCTGCTGTGCAACGTTTCCAAAAATAGGAGACGACGATAGTGTGATGCCCGCTCGTTTCTCAAGTTCAAGCGCTTCGTTTATAATATATATATACACGGCACGTGGGCTTTTCACGTAAAAATATTGGGTAAATTTATTGTTTTTGCAATTATATAAAACGTGCGTACGTGTAGCCTTACAAAAGTGCATGAAGCCAGTGTTCCGAGAAAAAAAAAATCCGATAAGATACGTCAGCATTATTATTATCGCATTAGATAAATTTAATGAGAATGTCGTGCGTGTGTGTACGTGCTCGAGTGCGATGTAAAAATTGCATTAAATAATATTAAATTCTTAACTCTGCGGCTGTAGTCTTTCAATTTGTCGTCTTTCTCTAGCAATTTACCCAAGAGTTTCGAATGTTTTCCAAACACAACGCCAGGGTATTTAGGAGTAGTTAACGGAACGTTTATCACGCCAGCGAGCTGCCAGGTTACGTAATCGCGAGCAATCTCTTAAAACCTCACGAAAATGAAAGTTCAGCAGCACAACGCGCGCGAAACGGCGGCAGTGGCGGTGGTAAAAAATTCCCATCTGTATAGGAGTTTCGAGTTTCGAGAGAGGCGTAGTATAATTTACGAAAACATTTCACCTTGATACAGAGTCGGCCTGTAATTATAAAAACGATCGAGCTTTCATCACAAAGTAATACATTCACCGATTTTATATGCATGCCACGGTGAATAGAGCAGTTCTCTTCTCTTTTTTTTCGCTCTCTGCAGCCACACCGCGAAGAAAACCAATCTCTTATACAATCAAAGATAATCCTTTTAGATTTGTGGGAGTTTTGATTTCTAAATATTTGAAATGATAAATAAACTTTTAGAATTTCTTCTCGAAGTGTTAGCAAAAAGTTCGCTTCGAGTTTTAAAAAGTTTTAATTTATTTATAAAGTATATAAAGTCAATAAGAACTGATTTTGGCTCACAATGAATCTAAAACTTTGACAATAGCCATTTTCAAGTCTTTTGTGTGAGTGAAAAGAATAAGAAAACTTGCAGCTTGTGTAAGCCCAAAAGAAAAAAGTTCTAGTCCGCTAACATACAATGGCATACACACATTTTTTTTTTATTATGAAGTGATAGAAGGTGTACAGTAGAAAGTGTTGGGAATTTGAAGTTTGTATGATGAAAAGAAAAATTCGACAATGAATTGCAAACTTTGATTGAAATGTAGTATCAAAAAAGTTGTCAGAATCCGTTGAAATACATGACAAAGTTTGATTCATTGTACATTATGTAAATCTTAGATGTATTGCAATAAAATTCTTATCAAGTATTTAAAATGTGATTAGTCATTTGTTACGTTAAATTTAGCAATAAAATGGTGTTCTTCAATTTTACACTATTTCAAGCATTATTCGTGTGTATTTTTAAACACTTTTTAATTGGATACAATTTAATGTGCAAATTCGCAAGCGAGTACATTAAATGCAAGTTATAATGTGACTTTTGAAATGCCATGACTTGAAATAATTATATCAGTGATAATTAGAGCATCAAAGCATTTCTATCTTAACATGATCTTCATTGATATAGAGTTTCTATACGAATAAACTCGAGAAAAATAAATGCTAATTTAATTTTGTAGCCGTAAGTGCGCCATAAAACCAAATTATTCGCTATCAATTCTAAACGAAAACACGATTCGAAAGTATAACTATCGCTAACAAAATCACACAATGACTGATCTCTACAGTTCAATGTGATATTAAAACAAATGTTTGTCTTTAATAACCGATCGTAACCTACACCACCATACCAAACGACAATAACACCAAGTACAATCCACTCCGTCATATCTTTCACGTTATAATAGACAAGTCCGCGTCGCGAGCAAAACGCGCGGGGGGGATACAATACCACAGCGCTCGCCAGCTGAGCGCTCGAGTGCGTGCAAGGGGGTCAGAAATCAGCGGCAGTAGGAAAGTCGTCGCGCCTAGACACGCGCGTGCGAGAAGGACAGAGAGAGAGAGCGACGAAAGGCTTAACGGACACAAGGGAGGCGGTGTGGCTACATACGCGCATATATAACACACCGCTCGAAAGAAAGACGGAATATCGCGCGCGCGCCGCGCGAGAGAGTCTCGGCGCCTAATAGGTTCAAGGACGAAGGAGTCGTTCACACCGCTCTGCGCGCTCACAGCAGCAGCGGCAACGACTCGACGGCGCATAAAGATGGCTATCCCTCGACAAAGCGTAAACCGCAACGTATGACGCGCGCGCTCTCTCTCTGGTTCTCTTTCTCGGTTGCTCCGGCGCACTCTCTGTAGCCAGGCAGCAGCGGTAGTAGAGCTCTCTTTTGCAAAGAGTAGAGAAGGCGAGCAATCTGACAAAGACGGACAGAAAGAGAGAGAGAGAGAGAGTCAAAGGATACACACAACGGCGGCAATAGAACCATTCGCAGAAACGCGTTTGTGCGTTGGCCCACAACAGAATTTCGCTTGTGTTCGTGTGCCAGCAGCTCGTTCTCCCTCTTTCCTCTCTAGGCTGCACGAGCCCTTTTCGGGTTGCGGAGACAAAAAATTCCGATTTTAAAATTTCAAGAGTGGTCGGGTTGTAGTGCTGGAAGTTCTTCCTTTTTTTTTAATATTGAAATTAGATTTTGCGGAAAAATTTATTAGCTGAAGATTGTTTCCGTTTGAATTAATAGTCGCAGATAGTCGTCAGAGAGTTATCGGCGGAAAAAGCAAATCGAGTTTTACTCCAGTTATTGCCTGTATTTTTTTTCTCTCTCTCGCTTTCTGCTGCTAACTCCCGGGAGACCGCCAACGCTGGAAAATCGAATGTAGAAGAAGGCAAAGGTAAAGAGTGCAAGAGAGCTGCAAGAAACATACAACGTTGGCGTTGAACTTTTGAAGGGCTTCCTCTTTTCTCCCTCTCTGCGCCGGATATCGCCGCACGGAATTATATTATCGACGCGCGCGAAGCTTACACTGAGTGCTACTACTAGAGTTTTTTTTTCGCACCCTCAACGTCATCGTTACCTTACTTTTTTTCTCAGTTACAAGAACAAAATTATACTGCTACTTTCACAATTTGCATTAATCGCCTTTTGCCCTTCTAAAACCCACACATACATATAGAGCTCGCGGCGCGGCAGAAAGCACGACGCACTGTATACTCTAGCGGTTACGTAACGGAACGCGCTCTCTCGGGGCTAAGAAAGCATCGAAGCCATCCCCGGATCTGCGGCTCCGCGACTGCGCCGCGTGCGTTTATACATGTGTAAGTACGTGTATGCGTGCGAAAAAATAATCGCCGACTGCGTTCTATCCTTCATTCTCTAATATAAAGCAGCAACGAGGCACGCGTTAATTATTGCGAAAGCATAACTAGATACATACACACGCACGCGCGGGGAACGAGTTGCGATAAAAATCAGGAGGATGTGTGCGCGCGCGCGCTCGCTAATGAAAGAATACGCGCGCGCACACACAGAGTGTTCGCCTCGACAAAAGGGAGAAAGAAAGAGAGGAGGCGAGAAATCTCGCGTGGCGCGCGCGAACACTGCTCTGCAAAGTTCATTTGCAGCCGCTAAAGAGCCCGCCGTAAAAACACCGAAATCTCGTGTAGCCCAATAGCGTGGCTCGCAATAAAAACTCTTTCTTTCTCTCTCAAGTGAGCAGGAATTTCTCGCATTGTTCATGCGGCTCGAATATATACTACACACGTAGTATAGAGAGAGAAAGAAGTTAGTGGAAGTATAGCCCGAGGGATAGAACTATACGAAGAAGATCGTCGAAGAGAATATATATCGAAAAGAAGAGCGAGCATGCGAGAGGAACCATCGGGTTCGATAGACGCTGAAAAGCCAATTGGGCGAGAGAGGCCCAGAAGGCAAGAGTAGAAGGGAGGAAGAAGAAGCCGCGCTTCCCTCTTTTGTGGAAATAACAGGTGCACCTAGGCGGCCGCGTATACACTGCTGCTGCTATACTCGCGAAACGTGACGAAGGCACGCGAGAAAGAGACTCGCCTCGCTTTCGAAAAAATCCGGCGCTGACTCGCGAGCGGGGGCTTATGCTCGTTCGCTCTCTGCCAAGGGCAGGCTCGAAAACTTTCGAGCGGCCGCTGTTCGCGGTTACGCGCTCTCTGTGGAGAGAGAAACTTTTGCGAGCGCGAGACTAGGCGAATCGCGATGAAAGAGAGGAAGGGGCAGAAAAAAGGAATCGAGGCGCTCGTGGCCCACTTTAAGCATATATTTTTCGATAGAGCTGGCGGAACGGAGTCGAGGGGTTTTTTTACGTCAGTTTATTCTGCGACTATCGTGCATATTCGTTTGATTATTGGGATGTATTTCATTTATGAAGCTTTATTACGTATTTATATACGGTCAGATCTACCACGGATTCGTGCTCCGAAATGTCGTGCTCCGTTTTGTCACACCGAGGTTTTACGTTTGATAAGTGACGCATAACTCGCACGCGAGACCCCCACGATTAACTTTTAAAATACCCGCGATCGTCACCTTCCCACCTCTTTCCTCTTCGAATCATCTTCCCTTTATTAGACAATCGTTCAATCGTGTTCACGCTCTTACATAAAGAAACTCGAATCGAAAATAAAAACCCATGTCCCCTCGTTCTCTCACGCGCAAGGGAATCAGAAGAGAGATGACATAACGCGTATCCGCCCGCAACTGTTACACGCCAGAGAGAGGAAAAACGTGAATCTCGTGAAAAGTCCCATAGCGTAGTTTGATCCAGGGTTAAGCTAGCAGCAGCAACAGCGGCACGACGTCGTCGACTATGCTGCTAGCAGTCGCGCTCGGTGTGTATCCGGGCCAAGGCTTTTCCCCCTTCCGCTCGCGCTCGTCATCGCGCGTGCCTTTTCCCCACCGAATATCTCTCGCGCCACCTCCGCTCTTCCTTTCTCTCTCTCTCACTCTCTTGTTCTCGTATAATATACAACCGTGATGCGATGCGAGGAGAGTTTTGGGCTCTCTCGCGAAATATCGGCCAGCGGAAGAGAAAGAGAAAGGCCCACGAGAGAGCGTAGGTGGGAGAGAAGGGCTGAGGAGAGAGAGTGTGTATATAGGAATTTAAAAGGTACGAGAGCTTGCGGGAAATCAGCTGACTCGTACCAGAACCGAGGGGGACGAAGGGAAGGAACGGTAAATGTATATATATCATCATGTGCGTGCTTGTATATATATGTGACTCACCCTGCATTTTCGGCGGCAGCAATGGACATGTGCCTCCTCTCATCGAGGTTAGGCGTGGCGGTGTCGAACCTGCTGCGATGACGATCCGTCGTTATCAGCGCGTCCGTCGCGACCGGGCAGTCTTCCACGTTGACGGCACTACTACTGCTACCACCACCACCACCACCACCTCCGCCTCCACCCCGGCTCTCGCCCTCGCCCTCCACCCTCCACACCACGGCGGAAGACGGGTCGCGCGAATAGTCGGAGGTAGTAGGTACACTTCTTCTTCTCGCTTCACTCTCGTTCTTCACCACTTTTATTTTAATTTTGGTACTTTACTCTCCCCCTCTATATCCTTATTTACCCCCGAGTTAACAGAGAAGCGATTATACAAACAGCACTATCATATAAGCACTAATTATTACGTCGAATCGATGAACGTCACTACTATACCGTCGTCGGCCGAATATACGATAAATATTCACCTCACGCGATATACAACGAACGAACAACCGCTCGCGACACTACTTGGTCTCTCTCTCTCTCCACCTTCTCCTCCTCCTTCTCGAATTTCGCACTTTGAAAATCCGTCGTCGTCGTCGCTCCTAGGGCGAGCGCACATGTACGCACACACCCACACACGAGCCTTTGTCTTGGCGAGAAAAGGATAGAGAAAAAAAGAAGTATCTACCTTCGCAGAGTTTCTATTACTACTATATACGTGAGGGTCCAACTGTAAGGGTTGCTGCTGCTGCTATACGTCTATGTACGCTTTATACACAAGCGGCACACGGACACACACGCACTTGCATAGAGGCCCGGATTATATTCTATGTGCGCCTAGCGCGCATACCGCCGTGCCTTTTGTCTTCTCCTCCGTCGTGGAAGAGGGTGAGTGTGTCTGCTGCTACTGCTGCTCTGCGGGGCCTCGTCGTCGGTGGGTCCGGTCCGAAGCTCCATCTACTGCTACTACTACTTCCCCGTGGATTCTGTCACGCCGGCAGTATGGATATCCGCGTGGGCCTTGTAGTGCAGCCGCACTCGCCCTCGAAATCTTCCTCAAATTGAACGAGTAGTTTGCACAGCAGTCATGTAGGCTCGATCAATTCCGGAGCCTCGTTGGTCACCACGTGGTCCACCTCGTTTCACTGCTGCTGTTGCTACTGCTACTACTGCGTCGACGACACACCTGCGGGCAAATAGAAAAAAAACGTGCGTTAGATTCGATTGTTTTTGCACTCGTATATGCTCTCGCGCCTTATTATTTTTTATTTATTTTTCTTTCTTTATATATATATATACGGTCAGAGCTAGGTGGCTGCACGCGGAACGCCCGCGCGCGTGAGAGAGGCACAAAAAAACACGCGCGTGGGGGAACATCGCTGTGAGAAAGAAAGAGAGGGAGTAGTGGAAGCCCGTTAAAAATAAAATGCGAGAGGGAGAGATACGCGCACCGGGCGATATTTTCGTTTCGCAACCTTGACGCTCGGCGAGAAGCGCCTCTCCGTCGTTGCTGCTTCTGATGCTACAGCCGCATCGCCTCCGCGCTGCTTTCTCACAAGATTGAGATTCGCGGATGGCAAATTTACGCGATACATATTATACGCCGTGGGTGGGTGGGTGCGTGTGTTTGATCATAATCGAAGCGATCCTACACTATCTCTCTTCTTGGCTCTGGAGCTATATATTTCTCCGGGGGATATATGTGCACGTCGCGCGGACCAGTAAATCTCGCGCCGGCTTAGGAAAGTTCTCGGAGTCGGTGTGTGTGCTGGCCCGGCCGAAAGCTGCCCGCGTGTACGTGCCCGTGCAACTTCGATTTCGTGTCGGATTAATGTGCTATCGACACGAGAGCGAGAGAAGGAGGGCGCGCGTATCAGAGGAAAAGAAAAGAAGAATAGCTTCGTTACAACGAACGCGCGTGCGTATGTGCTCGTGAATTAAGTAATTAAGTTTTACGCGCGTGTCGGTTATCGATTGGTCGCCTATACGCGGACGCGCGCACGCATGTACATATACGTATAGCGGGATGAGGGAGCTTGCGAAGGGCTTTAATCCATCACGTTTTATGCACTGCCTCGCATATACGCGCGTAGGCGAAGTTATTGGCTCTCTGTGCTCTCGCATTTCATTGCGAGCGAGCATATATGAAGTCCAAGATTATTACGCCCCGTGTATACGGCCCCGCAGGCGCGCTACTGTTTACCAAAGCCGCGTGAGCGCGAAAAAATAAACATCCGAAGCAGGTGTTAAAACATATTACAATGTGCGAGGTATGCATGTGTGCATGCGTATATTAAAAAAGCGAGGAGAGTATAATATACGCGGGGGCTCCGAGGAGAAAGCCAAATTGATTCAAAGCAGAATCAACGTAGCCGTCTCACGTCGTGTCGAGGCGCGAGTTGCCATCATGCTGGTAGCATCCCATTACAAGTCAATCCGCAGGTCTCTCCCTCGCCTGCTGAATGGGACACGTCGTGTGCGCGCGAGAGACAATGTGTGTGTTGTGTACCGCACTGTGCCGTCGAAAAAACAACGAAAACAAACACACCACACACGCAGCGGAGAGACAAGGAAGAAAGACAGCGAACGAAAGTGGAGTCACATGCACGCGCGAGCACGCTTGGATTTTGCATTGCGAAAACACGGAGAGAGCGCTACTGGAAGGAGGAGAAGAAGGCGCTTCGTCAAGTCGCGAACTCGCCGTCTAAGATTTCTAGGAAAACGGCTCGCGAACTCGTGCAAGAGAGGAGAGGCGGCCCGAGTTAACGGTTGGCAAAGAGAGAAACAAAACAAACCGTCGCCAGCGCGCGGAGAGCAGCGACTTTCGGCTGTATGTTCGTGCGTGCGCGTCGCGGAAAAGGAGAGACGGAGACAGAGAGAAAAGGCTAGGGAGAGAGAGAGGCCTATATCCTATATACTGTCCGCGCTCCAGCTCCCGGTCGCGAACGCGAGCGGCGCTGCCGAAATTCTGCGCCTTCAAGACATGCGTATATGTGTATATACGCGCACATACGCACGCGGTACACGTACGTATACACGCGAGTTCAACGAGCGCTCGGGGCTGCGTTAGCGAAAAGCGCAAAAAACGCGCGATAACGTTGCGGAGAAGGAGACGGCGAAGAAGAAGCAGAGCGCTGATGTTCTGCCGGCCCGCTCCGAAATCGCTAATTGCGAGCAGCAGCGACGGTAGCAGCAGCAGGCGTTGTATATGTGTCTGCGCCGAGAAAGAACGAGCGAGCGTGCGAGACCTTGATCGCGGAGCGCTGCGCGCACACGTATACACACAGAGTACCCACACGCACCCGAGAAAAAAACTGCACAATGTTTATCTACTGGCCGATCGTCTTCCACCTCTGTAACCTTTTATCACTGTGACCGAGACCACGAACACTCTCGCCGGCCCGTTCTGGTATATATAGTTACGCACCTTCTTCCACAGCACACGTATATATTCGTACACCAATACTCGAACGCGCGCATACAACACACGGGGAGAGTCGGCTCTGCTCCGTTCTCCTCGCGCGTTCTCGCGGAGAACGTGAACTCGCGATTACGTCGGCGGCGCCTATAACCTCTCCCTATATCTCTCTCTTTCTCTCCCTCTCTTACTTTCGGAGCAGCAAGTTGATGTATACTTATATATACATACACACAGAACCGACGAAGGGTTGATGCGCGATCGTGGAAAAATTTGCAAGGCTTTATAAAAGTAGGCGGACGGACGGACACAGCAGCAGCACACGCTCGTGCTTCCGCGACGGCGCAAAAGACTGATCTCTTTTTTATGCACGAACCCGTCTCTCTGTCTCTCTCTTTCTGCCCAGTGCCCCGTTCTCTCCCCGTTTTTTTTTCTCGGGGTTAGGTTAGGCGGCTCCGCACGAAAGTGAGGTTAGGTTCTCTCTCTTACTCGCGGGGCACCATATCTTTCGCGCACGCACACACAATCTTTATCTCGCGATTCTTTATGCGATCCACGCGTATAATACCCCGCACGCCAGTAATTTTACCCGGTGGTATACGCGAGGAGTTGGTGAGAGCGCGAGCGCGCAACCGTGCGCTTATAATATCAACACCTCGAGGAGCGTCTTCCTGCCCACGCTGGAACTACTGCTGGTGTCCTTCGATCGTGGCAGCACCTCCCTATCGTGTATAAACATGCGCACGCGGGGGGCAGCCAGCAGGGGCACGCGAGAGGTTGGTGGGAGGGGGTGAAGAGGGGAGCCCTACGACGAAAACACACTTCTGCTGCTGCTGATTCTGATTTTCCCGTCCGTATCGCGACCTCGGAGGTCTTTACGTGGCCCGCTCGCGTTTTCACTCCTGCCGGCGATGATTCCTATCGCTCCGTCTCCCTCTCTCAACCAAGTTTCTTTATAAGTATGTGTGCGTGCCGTGCACTTGATTAAGAGGCGCGTGACGTCACGCACGCGGCCCGTCGTCGCCGCACGGTTCTGTTTTTGTATATATGTACACGTATGTGCGTAAGTACTTGTGTACGCAGAGAGTTCGTCGACGATCAGGGCGCTCGCCGCGAGCGCTCAGGTATAGGAGGACTGCACAACGAGGGCCCCCGCGAGCAAGGGCAGCAGCAACGGGAACGGATACACGAGCGCGCGCGCTCGCTAACGCAGCACACTGACACAGAGAAAGAACGAGCGAGAGAGAGGGAACACACACACTGGCTATGTACTATACTGTTGGTGCCTGCCACTGGTGCCGATATGTTCTTTCGTCCCTGTGTGCGATTTTCGGGTCACGACGTGTTCATTCGAGCGCACCTACGCGACACTTTATCGCGACACTGCTCCACGAAAATGTCACCACGCTGCGCACGGGCTGCCTCCGACTCCTCGACGGCCGGTGAAGTACTTATATATACCTACATCGCGCACTCTCCTCGTCACCGCGGTGGGATAAACGCACACGTACACGCACGCCTACGCAACACACATGCGATGGGGCGCGCGAGCGCTGCTGATGTTAGCCCGCGGCCTGTCCCGGGGTCGGTCGCTCGGTCTCTCCTAGCCTCTCGCCACTGCTATTTACCTAACGCACGTCTTCTTTCGCTTCTCCAGTAGCGGCTCTCACACACACTCTTTCTCTCCCTCTCTTCCCCCGAGGACAACGATGACATGAGCACACCTCTGCCCTATCGTATCCTCGGCACACGAAAATCGTACACATATACACGCACGCGCGTGGAACGGCGTATTCGCTTTTTTATATTTCTTCACCTCGTCGTCGTCGTCCTCGTCGTCGTCGTCGTCCTCGCTGCTGCTGCTGCTGCTGTTCGCCTGCGCTCGTACACAACTGGTGCGACAGTCGTCGAGTCGACGCGGCCTGCCAACCGCACAGCAAACTCTCGCACAGTTTCAGTCCCTCTCTTTCTCTATCTCACGTGTATATATATGTGGATGTGCGCGCATTGGCCGCGTATATATAGAGGTGTATTATATACGTGAGAGTCGCGACGGTCGAGAATTGCGCAAACGGGCCGTGAAGGTGGCAGCACCGGCCCGCCCTGTGCCGTGTGCGAATATGCTCGGAGTGCTTGCCTGGCTTTTTCGAGGTTGCGCGCGGAAACTGCGCCGTTCTCGTTTCGCACACACACACGCCGAGGACGGCCGAGCCGAGCCGGACGCGGCCGAGCGGCTCCGATGTCGCACGACCGATTCAATATCAAGAGCACGACCCGCGCGTGCGAGAAAGAGAGGGATAGAGCCACGAACGAACGAGCGAGCGAGCGCACGATCCTTTCACTAATGTACGCACACACACATGCAGCGAGAGCGGACTTCAGCGGAGCAGGCGAATGAGCGAGCTAGCGCATGAGCAAAAGACCGAGCAAGCGGTGGAAGGTAAATGTCCCAGTTACGCGGGCGCCCCGTGCGTCTTGCCGTTATCGACGTTTTTCACTTGCGCGCAAGCGGCTCACGCTATGTGAGCTCCCTGATCGAGAGAAGGAGAGAGACACAGAGAGGTAGAGAGGGAACGTTGATGACATTGTTGAGCCGTATATATTGTCCTGCTCTCTTTTCTTTTACCGTATATATATATCTCACTTTTTCTCGCTTCTTACACACCGATTTTGCTCCGACGCACAGCCGATAAGAAAAAAAAATGGATCCTCGAGACTCACGAGACCTCTGATATATATATATATATATATATATATATATAAAATGCTTTTTGGTGATATATACGCGCTGACGCACTTTGCGCGTAAGCTGTGCGCGCGCGCCCATCATACATCGGAATAATCGAGCGCGATCGATTGATTTCCTAAGCTTTCTCGTTTATGGCGATAAGCGCTTAGTTTGATGGTTGTCCCTATATAAGTACTTGCGCGATTTCGTGGAGATTATCGTGCGCACGAAATGAGAGAACTTGGAGAACTGTGTTCTTTTGTCGCTGATCCCCACGGGTATATTGTACTGTTGCATCACTGGCGCGCTTTTTCTTAGCGGATATGCAAATGAATTTTCTTTTCAGTATACAAGAACATAAAGAAAATAACATCTATTTACATTTCTTTGAGATATTTTAACTTGAGACCTAAGATTTTTTTTTTTCAAGCTGCTCTGAATAGTTACTTAGTACCTCTATACATATTTTGATTTTTCATACATAAGATTGTAAAAAAGAAATTTTACATTTATTACTCGAAACTAAAATTAAAATACATTTGTTCTAAATGAAAAAAAAAAAAATTAATAAATATTTTACTTCAACATTATAAAATAAATTTGCAATCTTCGAATTTTTTAAGATATAATGAATTTTTATTATTTTAATTAACATTGTTTTTTTATGTGTTTCTTATAAAAATAGTTCTTGTTTTCCCTTTTTCTCAGCCATTTGCTTTGGAGTGCATCCAGATTTGTCCATCAAATCCAGTCTAGTTTTAGGGATCAAAAGTTTAGAAACTGGGTCACAGTCTGACATAATTGCTCTATGAAGAGCAGTAAGACCATCTGCATCCTGTATATTTGCATCTGCATTAGCATTCAACAGTAATTCAATTATGTGAACATGTCTCTGTGTTGCTGCCCTGTGAAGAGGTGTTGCTCTTCCGGATCGAGTGACAGCATTGACATTAGCTCCACGATTTAATAGTTCTCTGCAAATTTTGTCATGACCATTACGAGCAGAGTAGTGCAAAGCTGTGTATCCTGCAGTATCTTCTGCATTGGGAGAAGTACCTTTACTTATTAGAGATTTTACTCTGTCCAAATCATTAGACTGTGCTATAAACATAAAGAAATTCACTTAAATACTACATATAATGAACTTACTTTCTACTACTGATGACCTAATTTTTCATTTAATAGAAAATCATAGTTTTGCTATTGAAATCAATAGATTCATAAAAGTCTAAGTATTTAAAGTGAAATATAATTAATAAAATTATTAAAACGAATAGAAAATAAGTTAAAATATCCCTAGTACTTTCTTTAATATTTATTTGTTTATTTATTCATATTATTTTTATCTATCTAATTATTTAGTAAATTAGAATTTTGTAACAAATTTATTTAAATTTTATTACTTTGCTTAAGTCTTAATATACACACCTGCATACCATATACCACGTTCAAAATCTAATTCAGATAAAGTTTGTCTAACAGAAGTTCCTGATGTACAATCGCAGCATGAGCCATCATCATGTGAATGCTTTGTTGATTCCATATTTGATTATCTGAAACCTAATATGCATGCATACCTGTAATATCTCCTAGTAATCACTATATTCTATATGAAAGGGTGAAATAAAAAGAAATCTGAACATTTAGACAATTTTTATATTGTTACAATAATTTTTAACATAAATACGTAACATTACACAAGCACAAATTGAAGGTATGTGTATTTTCATTTTTATCCAGTCATATACTAAACAGTAGAAATTTCATAAAATATGACATATACTTCATTAACGATAAATTTAACACACATTTGATAGACAATAAAATATCAAAATTGATAAGGCATCAAGTGTAAAATTCATAAATTATAATTACTAATAAACATACTATATCCTTTTTTAATAAACAATTTAAGTAACTATTGTAGGCCGCAGTATTTGTAGATTTCACATACATAAAATGAAGTACAATTTAAAAAAAATACTATTACTACTATAATCTCATTAAAATATAAGTTGCAAGCAAATAATTTCATGATTAATCCAATATTACTAGGTATCAGCAACTCTTATTGCACAATTCTCATAAGTTTATGACTTCTCGTACTTTTTTCATCAGATTTATAATCTTTTTCGTATATATTATTGTATTGTATATTGAAATAATAACTGTTGTTAATCATCTTTGATTTCGGTTTCTATTTTGTTGTTTCCTTAAAATTAGCTGCTCTAAAATGTTTTCATTCTCAAGCATTTCTATACTAAATCGTGCATGTAACTATCGTTCTACATTAAAGTGTTGGAAATTTAAAAAAAACTTCAATAAAAAGGGTAAAATTATCAAAAATACTCAATACATCCTTCACATAAAAGCAAATACGAAATGTACTTAGTACTGCATTTAACATCGCACGTTTTCTTCACTGTAAAAACTCTCCAGTCCATTTTTTTTTTTTTGTAAAATTAAAACTGTTCATAATAAATTGGTCCTCAAAACTTTACCACTTTAAAAATGCTATGGTTATGAATACGCATGTATATAAAACAATAAAATACACTTTAAAATAACGCAATCTTTTGAATGTTCAGAATAAACTTTCAAAGAATAACTTGATTTCCGATTTTTTCTAATACTCATGCTCTTCTAAAATTCCGCGCGACGATAAAATTATAATTCCGTTACTTTTTGTTTTATGCGTTACATTAAAAGTGTGACGACATTGTACAATAGATTCACTGCGTGAGACGTTTAGTTCAGGTATTATGTCAGATCTTTTAGACTTCTCTTTGAAGTGTCCATAATATCTCCGCTTCGCCTGTGCTACAAACGACTCTATAGCCCAATTCGGACAAAGCGTTTATAACGGTAATTGGTGCACCTGAAACGAAAACGATTACATTATCAACACAGTCATTTTTAGATTAATAGTTAATTATAATAATGTCATTTAATGAAAATGAAAAAAAAATGATATAACAAAGAATAAACAAATGAAATCACTTAAAAAATGCCAAATTAGTACAAAACTGTTACATATATTAAAAATTCTTCAGACTAAAAAACAAGTATATCAAAAGCAAAAAATTAACGTTACTACATCTCAAATAATCACGTATAAATACATCGTTTTTAATCCCAACACATAAACTATTTATATATCAAATTAAATCACACTGGTCATGCTACTACATCATTGAAATACAATTTAAACCCTGTAACGCAAAACTTTACGTAATATACTATTAAATTAAAAAAAAAATAAAATAAAAGTTTACGTGAAACTAGTATACATTATGCAGTTAGTGCGTAAAATGCATTTTTCCACATGAAGAATGGTCGTCGCTCACGTGTGCCCGGCAAAGCCGGATACGAGTGTCGCACGTACACATACGATTGCAGAAAAACTTTCGTACGAGTAACATTTTAATAGTTTATTCCTATCTCAACAAATATGGCCACTTTTTCCTTGAAAAGCGGGATCAAAGTTAGATATGTTTCCCTCTTTCAACTAATTTAACTTTTGCGGGAAATATGATGATATTTCCCGCATTTGCGGGAAATGACAATATTTCCCGCTTTTGCGTGAAATGACAATATTTCCCGCTTTTGCGTGAAATATTACGATATTTCCTGCATTTGCGGGATGACCTCGCTAGGGTGGCAATTTACACGAGCTATGAACTGTCAAGTTTTTTCCTCCCTAGATCCGTAATATACTATTTTTTGGAAAAAAAAATCACTCATTTAAAAAGTCATCGGCATGTATAAATAATAACAAAATTATCTAGTAAAATAATAAATAGATTAAATGTTTATAATAACCTTTTATTGCAACGCCATTTATGACCTCCGCCCCTGTATTGGGAAATCTCTTTGATAATGCCAGGATTTCATCTCTTGATAATCCAAAAGCGACACAATCCTGCGAGAAAGGCGAACCTTTCACCGCGACGTAGTAGTAATTTTCACTACCGATAATTTGTGCTAGTTTGTCAGACATTTTTGCTTCCGTCTCAGACATTTCAGTCTCAAATAGTAACCTCAGACCTCGTTGTCTTTAAGTTCTAAAATACAAATATTTTTATTTAATTCAGGAATGTTATAATTTCAAAACAAAATTTGTTTAATCACACTTCCTCTACACTCTAACATTAAAAATTATTTCTTTAGGGAATTAAGTAAAAATACAACATATAAATCTTTTTATTTACAACTTTATTCAAATAATTATAAATATATCAGTCGAAAAATTAGATAAATTTTAATGCTTTAATAATGTAACGTTTCTTAAATTACTTAAGTAATATTTTATAAATAACACTTTTTTTAATACTTTTTCAAGTACATAGTTTACAGTAATATTAAGTATATTATTTTTTAAGCTGGAATTCCTTTAATAAAATCAAAGTATCTTTTTCAATTTGTGCAAAAAAAAGGTCCTTTTTCTGCCTAAAAAGGCGAATGGAAAATCGAGAATTTCGATCGTCTAGTGAGTTGTGGGAGGAAGAGAACTTAACCTCCTGTTACTCTAATCTTTTTGCTTATGCTTACAGTAACATAAAAACTTAAATATAACATAATAGAAATAAAAAAATAACATAAAATTCTAATGAACCGCAATAAGAATGTAATAAAAGTTTTTTAAAAGAATGTAATATTTTAAACACAATTTTCTTTATCCTTAGCAGACTTATATATAGAAATTAACATAGGTATATGTTTAGGAGCAGGATATACTACTTCATCAGAATATTTTACTGGGTTAAATAGACTGTCTAACTATATAATTCTGCTTGTATTCAGCTATTCGAATCGCAATTCGTTACTGCATTAGGCAATTGTGTCTGTATTGAAATCAGAATAAATAAATAAATAAATAAATAAAATAATTATTATATCTCAAATATTATTTTATTTCTAAAAGATAACTTGATATGCCCGATTTCCCATCCATTTTTCTAAAAAAGGTCCTATTCCTTGACTTTTTTTACTTTTTCAGACTCTGATGATGATATTAAGCACTCACGTATCACTCATGCTCAATCATTATCCGTGCTAGAAAAAGTCAAATTTCCTCTCTAGTTTCTCTAGTTGTATAATGTACTAATATTTCAATCAGGGAATGGAATGTGGTTTCAAAAAATTATTTGGTTTTCCATCAATGCTTGTAATACTCGATACTAAAACTAATTTTATTAATTGTATAAAATTCTTCAATTGGTTTAATACTAACCAAACAATGTATAAATAAATTTAATTATTTACATGTTTGCAAAATTAAATTTATTTTTTATATTATAATGCATTTGATTGTTCAGCAATGGATCTATTACACATTTGTTCCATCAATCGACGCTGCTGTTCTTCTTTTAATTGCATCATGCGACACTCATGTGCCCATCGTACTTCACCCTGAGTTTTTTCTTTCTGATACTCCCACTGAAATTTTTCAAATTCTAACATTTTACGCTGCAGGTCTAATTCTGCTATCCGCCTTAATGCACGTCGTTCCATATATTGTTCCTGTAACATTTTATTTTGTAACATTGAGTTCACTGATGTACGGCCAGAAAGTAATGGTAATTGAGAAAATCTTTTTGAATGAGATCTTCTGGTGACAGGAGCTGATCCAACTATATCTTGAATTTCATCTGAAAAAATGATGAAAAATATTTATTATTCTTTTTAATCATATTTAAAACTATTTTGTTGTACAAAAATTACTTTATATCATTGAATATAATTTTATAATTACGTGTAGCAATATCTTCAGTTTCTTCTCTATTTTCTTCAATATTCCCTTCCCATTCTCTATTTGATGTCACTTCCTCTGGTTGTATAGCCTCCTCTTGTGCATTGCCATTCCAACTTTTTGAATCTACCATATCACTATCATTTGTTGCATTATTATCGGGAATTTGATTGTTAATTTCCCAATCTCTTAGACTTGTCAAATTGTTACTGCTAAGATTATTTTGAATAGTTTGTGATTGTTGATTGGACCAATCTTCAGCCAGTTTCATAGTCAATATTGACCTTGCTCTTTTATTTCTTACAGCATTCATAAACTCTTGTTTTACATCTTCTGGACATTTGATACAACGTTCTATATGCTTTTCCATTCGAGTTGCATTTTGAATGTATGATTGGTCACAAAATTTACAAAATGCTATAATTTGTGAACCATGAACTTTTTTTGTGAAAAAATTCCATACAATTCCACGTTTTTTTACCATTGTGATGAAGTTGAAAAACACTTAGTCTTGAAGTTCCAACTTCGTGAGAATTGAACTTACATAAAAGAAATAAACTACCGAAGTTACGCTTTATGCAAAAGGTGGCTTTTTACGATAACCATTTTGTTTAGGTCTAGTAATTGTATCTGTTCATAACCTAATATTCTTTAAATTTTTGTAAACGGCAGTAAAAATGCAAAAAAATCTCACGATTTATAGACCGAAACTATAATACGTTTATACATTTGATTTTCACGAATCCGATATTTATTAGGATTGAATATAAATCGTGTAGGATTCGGGTACTAAATTAAACTTCACATTAAAACTCCCTTCATAAGTACATCGACGGACGTCGTTTATTCAAGCAGGTGTATATTGGTATGATGCACCTATTTCTACACGTTCACACACACACACATACATATATATCCCGTTACTAACCTGTGAACGCTAATGTCAACGTTCTTTCGGTAAAATAGGAAACTGCCGGTACCGGCGTGTAGTTTCGTGGAAGCACGCAATACACGATTCAATAATTAATAAAAATTTCTGAGTATCCTTTATTACAATTGTGATTCACTCACAATAAGAGAAATAAAATATTATATAAACTTGCCTGCTTTAATTACAGCTTCAGGCTCTGGCTCTGAGAAGTCCTTTCTCATAGTCCACATGTACTCATTGTAATCTTGTTTGACACTTGTACTAGAAGATGCAACAACTTTGTAGCCCAACACCTCAAGAGCTGTTAATATAACACAAGGATGCTGGAGATAAACAATTGTTGAGTCGTCACAATACCCTCCAGAAGCAAATCGACTTAGCTGTTCTATGTCAGCAGCTACAATAAAATTTGTTTTATCATTCATTTAAATTTTAAAATTTTTTCAAAAAGTAAACTAATCTTGTAATGAAGATTGTATTATCACAAACTCAAAATGCACAAACATAGAATGAACTTAAGACAGAAATTACATAAAAGTAAATAACATAATGCAATTAAAAGCAGCAGTAAGATCGTAGAATATACCTTTCAGGCCAGACACAAGTACTCTCCAAGGATACCTGTGACCGTAAGATGCAAGGTTACCACGTACCAAAATGTATGGCATCTGTGATATTGTACTATAACAATCTGTAATAGATGCAGGCGTTTAATGGGTATGCAAGCCTCTTCATTATAAAAGATTATCGTGCGATTAAGGGAAAATTTATTAATGACTAATAGACATGAATGAACATTAATAACAATCACAAGGATCAGATTAGAAATCCAACAAATTTTTAAGTTTCATGTACAAGGAATATTAAGACATGAATTTAAATGTGACAGCTCACAAAATGAACAATGATGATACAAAGAGGAGTTCTTTCAACACACTGTTGGTTAGAACGTTAGTTCAAATGAACGATAATTAGTCCGCGATCTTGGACGTGCAGCAGGTTAACCAAGGTGCAAACAAACGTTTAACAACATTAATAAAATTACCGTTCTTAAAAATTCAGCTGCTATGCTCGTCTCGCCTTAACATCATCGTCTGCTCCGTTCCAATGCAAACACACAGCTCCTTTCCCCCTTTTCCCGATTACAGTAACTGACGATAAGACTGGAGATACGCTGTTGGAAACACGGGAAAACCGGACGATATATAGTAGGTACCTACCTACGCGTGTCGAGTTATATTCATCATTTCAGTACACTAACACCGAAGGGAAAAAGCCCACACGAAGAGGTTGCCCTTGCGTCTGATGGTGCGCACGACGGTGTATAATGTGTGTACACAGTACACGCGAGCGCTATGTCCCCCCCCAAAAACTGTCCTGTTCCTGATTATATAGCTACGTGGCACGGATCACGTAGATTTCTGAAGACGGCGAGCCACTGCCCTAAAATTTGGTTATCGGTGATTTCGAGTAAGCGCCGAATGACGGCGTAAGTAGGTACAGCTAACCCTAACGTGAGAGCCTATGAAATTCAGCGCAGTTTTCGCTTTTGTCCAAGAAATTCGTCATATAGATTTCAAGAATATACTTAACCTCAGCGTTGATAAAAAAATATATATGTATCAGTTATTTCGTTGAAAATTTACGGATGCTCCGTTATATTCGGGAGCAGTTGCGATCGTCATCTCTTTGTTTAACGTTCCTTTGTCGCGGGATAAAATGATCAAATTTTTGGTAAGTACTCGCAATGTAAGTATTATACGCAATTGAATGATTCAAATGTTATTTTTAACTCTAACTCATTAATATTGCAGTTTACCTTTGGTCTCGGTGTTTACACTGGAATATATTTAAGTCAAAATTATGAGGTAAAGATTATATTAAAATATAACTACTTGATAAGCAAGTGATTTAGAAACTACATAAACTGCTTTTTCAGGTACCCCGTGTGGATGAACCTGGCAAAATAATAGACCGCTTAAAAGAATTTGCTGAGGATCACAAGAAAAAATAAAGATGCCATAACAATAACACTTACAAATTGTGAAATGTAATTCTATTGTACATATATGTATGAGTGATCTATATTTTTTTTATGACATTTTAATTTGTTATTTGATACCTTGTGATAATTTATCCTATATAGTTTATTATGTAGGTAAAAAAATTAAACAATAATGAAGATTTAAGAATAATTTATTTTAGATTTTTATCACAAATTCCTTATGTATATGATTATTACGTGTATACAAAACCACCTCCTGAATGCTCAACCCTTGTCTGAGGTTCCACAAATGCAAGCCAATCTGAGGCATGTGTAGGTAGAAGTCCCATTGATTGACATTTATAAAGTGCTAGTAGTATATTAACAATTTGACCCAAGAAAAACACAAACTTCTGTCCAAATGCATGCGTACCTTCGATTACTTTAAATGCTGCAATGAAGAATAATTAATAAAATAACTATTCATTAGAAAAGTAATTAATATATATCAAGTTTTTATAATTAGTATCTTAAAAAAATGTAATTTTTTATCTTTATATAATGTAATTTAAATAAATATTATAGAGCTTTTTGATAACTTACTTTGCTGAAGCGTAAATAGAGCTTTTACTGGTCTAATAATTAACATGCCAACCATCATAATTGGGAAGATGGATATCGAATTACCAGCCATATACATAATAAAAAGGTTCATTGGCACTTGTTTTAAAGGGCCTAGTGCTAAATCCCATGATTTCTTAATTATTAAGTGATTCGAGTTAGAGTCTCTGGAATGATCTGTGCTGTGAACAAGTGCAACTCCATGTGTATAACCTGGTGGTGATGCTAGTTCTGAACTCTTTTCTTGTTTATTTCTAAAACAATAAAATTAAGAACATAATTAATGAAAATTGTGTCAATAAAGAAAATGTTTGAATTATGCATAAGAGTGAATTGAGGTTATAAGACGTTTAGTTAAAACACTAAAAATTATGAATATCACTATACATACTTGTGGGAGAAGTCTAGAGCCCACTTCATTCTTTTCGAATTTGATTTTGGAGCTGACATATTATTAGATTTATTTATCTACACTACGTAAATAGTAACTCAAACAAATAAATGTCACAGTGTCAGCTGACGATAGTAAGCAGTGTAGGCCATCAGCCACAAAACGGGGTTTGGCTTGGTCATGGATGCGCCAATACTCTCGCGCATTGATTAAAATGACGTCACGTGATAAAGGACCAATAAGAAACAGGCACAAGTCTGATTCAACTTTACCTATGGATTCAATGTCGAATAAAAGATGCATTAACACGAAACTAGGTAGAAACTAGTATTAGAAATAATATGTAAATACAGTATACGACCTGAGTATGATAAACAGAAAATATTTAAAAAAACATTTCTTTAATTCTTTTCCGTATAAATTTAAAAATTTATAATGTATTTTATTTTCTTTTACACATTTTAAATATATAAAAAAATATTAAAGAATTTTTTTTAGTAACATCATCTAAAATTTTTTAATAAATGATTTCATACTGGTTTTTACATGTTAAATTTATAAATAACTATAAGGAATTTTCAAACAATATCAGTAAGTAGAATTAAATAATTTTTATTGACAAATCGTATATTAAGATTTATTATGTGAGCTTCAAAAATTACTCAATCGCTATTAGTATACAACAATTGCAGACATAAGTAAACAATAAAATTTCATATAGAAACAAAGTCTTGGTAGTTGAATAGACTTCACTCATTTATTTTATGGGAATCCATCATCATCCTCTTCAGCCATTTCTTTTGCTAATTCTAAATCTTGTTGCTCCCTTTCCCTTCGTTCCTCAGCTGATTCAAGATCTTTACCATAAGATTTTGGAGGGTATCGCATAGCTTTGACACTCTGGTTATGCAGATCTAAGCAGAATGTTATTCTTTGATGGAAGGCCAGTAATGGTTCTCTAGTGCAATAAATATCTGTCGTTTCTTTGCTCCTCATGTAACCATTTTCTGGGTCAAGCGTAGCTTCAATAACACCATCACGTATAGCCTTAGCAACAATGAATTCAGCATCTACTCCTGAATCCAACCCTAACTTGCGAGCAATATCTGCAGGGGAAATGCGTGAATATGAAAGACCAATAGAACGGATGGCAGTTTTAATAACATTGTGGCGTAATCTCAAAATCAATGTAAAAGTATGATCTGATCTGAATTGAGGTCCAAAGTTTTCCAGTACTTCACCAAAGCGTTGCAAATTTCCCAGTCTCACAGCCTGTGTGAGTTGGAAGTATGGTGCAAGAGCTCTTCTTAAAGCAGCTTGCCTAAATATTTGTCTTTCTGGTATATCACCCAATAAAAGTTCAACAGAGACAGCAAGTTTTTGAACTGTTTGTCTGAATCCAACTGCTGCTGTTTGTGGTGCTTTACGCATTGCTTGAACTAAATACTTATGTGCAGCAGAATATTCTAATCTTGCAGACTTTATTCTACCTAAATAATATAGAAAGCGAGCCCATTCATTGTTACTAGCAGTCTCTGGGAAAGTTGATTTCAAAACCAACTTATCTGCTTGATCATACAAGTTATAATGCAAATAATTTCTAAGTAGGCAATTTATAAGTACAGCCTGACCCTCAAAATCATTACGAAGTGTTGCTGTACGCAATCTGAGGTGAAGGAATCCACGAATTTTATCAAGTTGATTTGTTAGTTCATAAGCTCTTGAATGATAGAAATAACATTTTGCAGCAATCAGATCAATGGTTCTTCGATTTTGAGCTATAATTTTTTGAAGAAGAGCTTCTGAGCATTGAACTGCTTCATTGTATTTCTTTGTATCAATTAATCTTACAAGAACAAGTAAATGGATGTATGCATCAATTTCTGGTAAAAGAGGAGCTGCAGAACTTCTAAACCTTTGAATAGCAGCTTGAGTACCTTCTGTGTCCATTGGCTCTTCAACCCATTGCAAGAGAGCTTCTTTTTCTGTTGCTAACTTTGTATAAAATCCACAAATAATTCCACGCAAAACAATGGGATTAAGTCGACGTCTGGTATTGGGCAGAGCACGTAAAGCTCTGAGAATAAACCTTGGTTCTTTGTTTAGCACTGCTTTTTCGATTTGCCTTGTATGTTCACGGAGATCATGAATAGTTACAAGGTCAGTATCCTTCTTTTCAGTGACTTCTTCACCATTGGTAGTTTCAGGATTGGAAACTTCAACCTCCATAGCCTCTACATTTTTTCCTTGGACTCCCATTGTAGTGGGTGTGTAGAGGAAGACTTCAGAACTGTAAAAGATATATTTTGTTTAGTTTATTTTAATAACAATAAAAAATTAGAATATTGTTTGTAGCGAATAAACACAACGTAGCTGGTACTTTATAACCTCAACAGTCGTTGTTTTTATATAATACAGTTTCGAAATTGACATAAATATGAAAATTAGATGAAAATTAGATACCTTCACTGTTTATATTTTTAAGTAAATGTGTACTCGAATATAAATAATTAAGCTTACTTTAAATGCAATTCACTGAAGCCGCTTTTAAGATGTCAGTATCCTGGAATGATGATGCAGTATCATAGCCCAGCACACTTGTGTTTCATGTAGACCGTAAACTCGACGGCCATTTGCTGTACGCTAGGTAGGACCGTGGACTGAAATTCAAAAACAGAGTTACCTTGAATTCTAATTAGTTATTTAATAATTTTATTAATATATGATTGAATACAAGATCCAAAATCTGTCTATTAAACTATTTTATGTATAATTTAATGCAATGATTTATAAATCAAAAATAATTGTCTTTAAAATAATATTTACAAAGCAAAGTAAAAAATACATTAAGTAGTTTCAAAATTGTTATATCTTTATAAATGATAAATCACGATTAAATTAACTGATAACGTAGGTACTTTTATAGCAATAATATTCTAGTTTCAAAATTATTACTAGGGGAGAATACTTATTGTGTCGATTTTTTGTTTGCCTTTATTATACTTAGAGACTGTCTACATACTGGGCTTTGAACTTTGAGCAATGGGCTTTGGGCAATGCGTAAAAAAATCGTTATTGGTCATCTTGTAAATTCACAACCCATGATTGAAGTCAGTACTCAGTTGCGTATACAACGTCTGTTTGTCTTCAACCACGGGTTGTGAATTTACAAGATGACTGACAACGATTTTTTTACGCATTGCCCAAAGCCCATTGCTCAAAGCTCAAAACCCGGTATGTAGACTGTCTCTTATATTATTCTGAGATAGTAAAATTAAAAAATTAACATAAAATTATCTTTTCACTTATAAGTTTATCTTACTCATTTTGAATGTATTTCCTTGTGCATAGGGCGTAAGTATATAGCAATCTAGCAATATAATTTGAACTTGTATACTTAGGCGCGTCACATCATCACATGTTCAAATGCGTGTAGATATAGGTGCGATTGCGACGCCGGCGCGTATGTTAAATTGTAAACTAACCTTCAATGTACAAATAAAACGTACACGTTTTTATTAAAGCGAAATAATGGATTTGTACTTTATAAGATTGTTAAGATATAGAAGTAATTTACAACTATTATTATTAACGTCACAATAATTTTTTATTTGCAAAAGAGAAAAGGAAGTTACAGTGTACATATCAAAGCAGATAACACTGCATATTTTTGAACAATAAGACTTTTGTTGGGTACAATTTTACAAGATGTTTATAAAACCTTTAAAAGTTAAATCAAATAATCAATTAAAAGGAACTGAAAGGTAACTTATACAATTTTTCATCCTAAAAATTAGATTTTTTTATTTCTTACTTCAATATTTTCACAGAAAAAAATTATGCGAGGAGGTGGCTCAAGCTTTTCCTTCTTTAAAGCCAGAAGAAATTCAAAATCTTCTTCCAAAAAAAGAATCTATTAGTGTATTAAAAGTAATTACTCATAGTGGTCAAACAGGAAAAGTTTACTGTGCTGCTAAAGTCCCACTTTTTTTTCAATTCAATTCACCACCAGAATTATTTCCAACAGTGTTTACATTATGGCATCACCCAGAGCTGCTTCATATTTTTATAACTAGATCACCTGTAGTACCAAAGCTAACTGGAGGAGCTAATTTAATGTTACCAGGAGTAGTCACTGATGAACCACCAAATTACCATTCTTATGGTAAATTACAAAAAGGAACACCAGTATCTGTAGTTACTGATGACAATAAGGTAAATTATAAAATTAGTAAATTAAACTCCAGGAATATTTTATATAAGGAAACTGTAATGAATTTAGTTTTTGAATTTAGGCTCCCGTAGCTGTTGGTATCACAGCTCTTTCAAGCGAAGATATGTATATGTCAGCTGGTTTTGGTAAATGTATAGAAATTTTACATGTAATTGGTGATACTCTTTATAATATGGATAAACCACCGGTAAGACCACAATTAGGTCCACCTGTTATTTCAAGAAAAAAGCCTACTACTGATTCTTTAGAAGACAAAACTGAGATAGAAAATATTGGAGACAATGATGTTCAAGATATAGTTGATGACATTGAAAATGTAAATATCTCCGAAAACAAAGATATTGAAAGCAATATTGAAGATGTGAAAGGTGATATAGAATCTGATTTAAGGACACCAGATCAAGTGAATGAAAATGTTAAAGAGGAAAAAATAGATCCTGTTCAGGAAATGGACAAATTATTAGAGTACTGCTTTTTAAAAGCGTGTAAAACAACTTTAAAGAAAGAAGATTTACCCATGATTACTTCAACCTTCTTTAAGAATCATGTTATTGGTGCTTGTCCACCAGGAAGTACTGTAGATGTTAAAAAGTCTTCTTACAAAAAATTATCAGTTTTTTTGGCCAATATGAGAGACAAGGGCCTTGTAGAAACTTTCGTACTAAAAGGTGTAGAAAGTCTTCTTTCAGTCAAAGTAAATGTTTACCCTTTAAATTATGTATATAATGTGTTCCGACTTATTTTATTTGCATGTCGTATCAAATTTTCCAGTTTGAACATCCACTAATAAGAAGATTAGAAGTAATGGAAGAACCAACACCCAAGCAAGAAGAAGTTTCTAATGCTCCAGTAATATCTGAATGTTTCAGAGTAACTGCTGCAGTGTTGCCAATTCTCTCTAAATTCAAATATGAGTAAATATTTTTAATATAATTACAAAGTTTTATATTTGCATATTTACAATAATTGAAAAGCAATAAAATTGCAGAAATAGATTAATATGTATTTACAGCTAAACAATCATTGCAGAAAAGGTGATATCCTAAAGAGAGCAGAAATTCGAAGGTGTTTCACAGAATATGTTAAATCAGAAAATTTACAAAATGGAAAGTAAGTAAAATTGTTGTTTACGTTGAATTTAAATATGTTTAGAGCCATCTTATAAGTTCAAGTAGGCAACGATAATTTTGTGCAATATTCGATTATAGAGCATTGAAGATTAATCCACAACTTGCTGATATTTTACGCACAAAAGAAAGTCAAGAAAGTATAACAATGGAAGATGGAATTAATAAATTTATAGGAAAAATGACCCATACCCATGAAATAACAGTAGCAGGTAATAGCATACTCCATAGTGGAAAACTGGAACCTATTGACATTACAGTTGCTACTAGATCAGGCAATAAAAAGGTATTATATTAATTTTTACATTTTCAATTTTAAATGATCAAAAATAAAGTATTAAATATTTATTTAACTGTCCTAGGTTACTTTAATCAACAATTTAGAAACGTTTGGTATTAAGCTCGAAGAGTTTAGTAAGGAATGCCAAGGTATAGGGGCAAGTGCTACAATCACTGATGTGCCAGGGAAGAAGACTCCAAGTGTATTAGTTCAAGGAAATCAAGTTTTATATGTATATAAACTTTTATCAGGTAGAAATATTACTTTTATTTAATTATAACTAATATCATCATAGAAATTACTTTTATAAATTATTATATTTCAGAAAAATACCGTATTCATAAAAATCACATAAAAGGTTTGGAATTTGCTCCAAAAAAACGGAAATGAATAGTTGATTCAATATTCCACGATAATAACAAATTGATGTACAGAAATATTACAAAATAAATCGAAATTTCCGTAACTATTATAATTTAAGAACGTGACTTGCTTATTATTCAGCTTAATCCTATATTTTTGAGTGTATTTTATTATTCTTGGACGGTGTGCAAAACAATAATTATTATATTTTAATTTTTTTATTGTATCAAACAAAATATTATACTATACGTAAATTAATTTTAAATTTATAAAAAATTTCATATAGTTATATTGATATTGCTTTTAAATTTTTTTTTTCAAAAATGTATATTGTTTTTAAATTAATATTACTACTTTTTGATAAATATTAAATATATCTTAAATTATTTTAGTAGCAAGTTCATAAATATTTCATCATATTGATATTAAAGTATTAAAATTGTCGTATTTACTGCAATAGTATTTAAACTACGAAAGTTATGAATTAAAATATAGTATTATTCCATCGAAAAACTAGTATTGAAAGAATACCAAATTTTTAAAGCAGTTCATATATAAAATTATAATTTTGCAATACTCCAAAAAATGTGACCGTATTTTTCCAATTTAAGACATGAAAGTTAGTGAAATAATGGGCATATTCCAAAATGTAGAAACTCGGGTACGGAGTTTCGGAACATCGTGTTAAATTATAAAGCGTTCCGAAATGTACATATAATAACGTTCATGAAAATAGACCAACCCTAAATATTTTGAGACCCAAATAAGTACTTATCGAAAGCATAATTTTGAAGAGCTTCCGAATGTAGTACGCGGTTTTTGCATTTCGGAATACATCGAATCAAATAATGCATTCCAAATCAATAGATTATCTGCGATACGTTTTAATTCCTAAAATAATTATCATTTGTTTAAGCAGTCCCATGCACTATTATTCGTATCTATAAGTATATAGTAGTCTTTGCGTTATACTAATAAAGGCTTTTTAAGTATCAATGTAATTAGTCATCTTGTCTGAATACTTATCCCTCAAAATAGAAGTTGCCACACAATGATATGCCACACCCATTTGACTGACAAAGATTCTATACTTTATTGATCGCTATAAAAATCAGCCATACTTCATTTTAAATAGATTTTGAACTAAATTAAGTGTGAACTTCATTTTCAAGCAAAATATATAACTTAATATTTTTATAATTTTTAATTATATCCAGTGTTATATGCTTTTAATTTATCAATACATCCAGGCCATGATGTTGAATTGATTCTACAAGTTCATTTAAGAAAATGATTATAAGGTAGTTATTATTAAAAAGTATTGTTAATACTTACTTAATAGCAGTTGCATAAAAAAATTAGAGGTGATTAATTTGTCTTCTACAAATTTAAAAAAATAATAATAATAAATAAATAAAAGTCGCACTATTACTATAGTTACGTAACTGAAATTTTAAAGTTCTAAAGGATTAAAAAACTTAACAATAGAAAAAAATAGAACTGATTGAAATACAAAGGAGCGCTTTGTTTCGGAAAACAAAGAAAACTATATTATTAAAGAATTCATAGAAATAAAACGTAGAGTTTCTGTTCCTAAACCTTTGCAGCATTTATGAAATTAACTCTTATCGGTTGTAAATGAAAAAAAAAGAAAACCATACCAAAACCAAAAAGGATGGTGGGAGAAAGAAACACCAAGAGGAAAACATAATAATAATCTGGTACGTATGAAAGTCAGACATCAAGAGTCGAACAGAATTGAGACTGATCGCTTAAAGTTTGTTAATATAATTTATTGTATATCGAGGTTTCAACATGGAAAAGTACAAATATTGCAATATAGGGCCCGCAAGCTCTCCTCGGGTGGGAGGGAGGGAGGGAGGAAAAGGGCTTTGCATGATTGACATCCGATTCGTAGAGTCGGTGGGCAGAAAGGGGACTTGATTTGCTTCATCTTCATCATTTTTTTTGTCTGCTTCTTCGTTCGTTTCGGAGAGAGGCGGGAAATTCGAAAATGGACCATCGATTTGGATAACAAGTCTTCCCTCTTTCTTTCTTTCTCTCTCTTACGCTCGCTCGCTCTTCTCTTTCTTTTTTCTTCTTCTTTACACAAAACAAAAGAAAACGGGATTGCGTTTAATCTCTCTCTCCCCGGCTCGAGTATCCCATTCGAACTCGCCTCAGAAGTACGATAAGGAAGATTCCCTCCTCTCCACGGCCCCCGTAAATATTTAATACTCCTTTTTTTCCATTTTTCTCTCGCTTCATCTTTCTCTCTATCTCTTTCTCTCGCTCTCGCGCTCTTTCTCGCTCGTTCTCGCTCTTGTACTCGCTCGTTCGCTCTCACGTTTAATGATCCTCGTACATCCGCGAGCACGCGCTAACGATCGTGACGGAAACTGTATTATTTCTTTTTTTTTGTAATATTTCGTTTCTTTTATTCTCATTTTCTTAGGTTCTTCGACTATTTACGACGATCATCACCTCGCTATACACTCACTGGCGCAGGTATAGTTCGCCTCGGGGGTTTGCTCAGTCGATTGCCGGGTCCGGCGCTCACGATAAATGTTTCTCCAATTATTCGAATGCCTGATTCGTGCGTGCTATACATGGTAACAATGGATCGCGTTTATCGGGTAATATAATACTCATTAACAAGCGAAACGTCTCGCGTTTTCTTTTCCCTTCTCCCCCTCCCGATCGACAAATTCGTCCCGCGCATAAAATTTTGAATTTCTCAAAAGTTCAAAAATTATAATGTCAGCGCGCCCGCGTGTCGACTGGGCCTGTGTCTCAGCTTCCTATACCTGCTCGCGCGTCTCTCTCTCTCTCTCTCTCTCTTTCTGCTCGTCGCACACTCTCACATTCTCTCTTTCTATCTCTCGCTTTTTTTCGCAATCGTTTGCATCAATCGTGCTGTTCTATCTTCCGCCAGCTTTTTGCTTGCTTTTTTTTCCTTTCCCCCACCCCCCCTTTATTAATTTTTTTTTCATTCTTATTCGAATTTTCCGTCGCACGCACGCACGCATTCTCTCCCGTCGAGCACATACACATCTTCCTCTCTCTCTCTCTCTTTTTCCTCTCGTTCGCTCGCTCTATCGCTCTCGCGAAATTTTCGCACCCCCCGTCGTTCGCATTCTCTCGCTTTTGCACATACACTTTTGCTCCGTATTTCACGTTTTTTGCTTTTTTGAAATTTTTTTTTTTTCATAGTTTTATGCAACACATAATGCGACTAGGTAGTACAGGTTAATTAATAATTAATATCATTAGTTATACAATAATAACATATGACTAGACAATGCAAGATAATAATTATATCGTAAATAGTAATAATCGTGGATTGCAATTTATATCAACAATGTGACATGGCGGGTTTTTTTTTCATGTATTCATGTATTGTAGAATGTATCGCTCTCTCTCTCTCTCTCTCTCTCTCTCTCTCTCTCTCTCTCTCTCTCTCTCTCTCTCTCTCTCTCTCTCTCTCTCTCTCTTTCTCTCTCTCTCTCTCTTTCTTACTTTCGCTCGTTCTCGTGCACACTACTCTCTCTACATCTCCTCTCACTCGCCAGCGCAATAACTATATCTTTCGGAACGGTTGTTATTTCTTTCTCGTATCGCGTATATAATGCTCATTCCCATTCCACCGTTTATTTCGATTGCCACGAAGTTCGTATCCCACCCTTAGTCTTCTTACACACTGAAACAAAAATTTTTCAAATCGAACCGAATGCAATGTCTATATACCACGTAAGTCATATTTAACGCGGCGGCGATTAGCCACTATTGGCTCCTCGTCGCCGCGAGTATGTGCCAATACAATAAAAGGAAAAAAAAAGATTCACAAATGACACGTAATATATATATATGTATAATATATATTCGAATGAATTCTCTCGTGAAAAGGAAAAAGTATCGCTAATTCAAATAGGCTGCGTCAACAATTTTTTTTCATCTTCTTCTTACACTTCATAGATAACATTTTTTAGCAAATTCGTACGCGTCGATAATATATTATCGTCGCAATATTGTACTATCGACACACACACGCGCGCAATAATTCGGTGTGCGTCTCGCGAGCACCCTTTGATTTTCATCTCTTATTTAAATCTTAAATTGGAGTCTCTCGTTCTCATGTACCTCTCGTCGCGTCTGCAGTACACATTGGGAAAAAATGTTATCCTGCATAATATATTTATGTTCCTCGTGTGTATATATATTAATATGGACGCGCGAACATTCGAATTCCCGTTCAATTCGATTTGACAAGTTTTCCCCAGTGCACAGCCATTCGTCAAATCAGCACGTCGCAAATAATTATCATCACATGCGCGCCTACGTCTGTCGTGTATGTTATATGTGTCTGTGTGTGTGTGTATAATCCTCGTGTATATATGCGTGTGCGTGTGAAAATTCTCTTGCTATCCCACCTTCTCACTCTCACTCTCTCTCTCTCACATCCCCTCTTATATAGCGTACGCATATAATATGTATACGTATTAAGTAATATCAGTGTGGAGGAAGCCCCCGACTCTGCCAGCGGCGAGTCGCGGTGTCAACGTACAAGTACATGTGCTTTCGTGCGCGCTCTTTCTCTCCTCTCTCGCTCTCTCTTTCTTCCATTCTCACTCGCACACTCTCCCTCTCTCGCTCTCCATCGTCGTCAGCGAACGATAATTAGTGAAATATATTCCAACCCATCCGTCTTTGTATATACCCCCGATAAGTCGCAATCGACTGCTCCTCCTCCTCGTACGTTCCCTCCCAACTATAATAATGGCATATACATATATAATCTTCTCCTGTCCGTTTATAACGTATATATATAGACATATCGTTGCATCGTCGTCGTCGCCGTCATCCGCGCGGATCCGCGTATCCCGCGCGCTCGCTCGCCTCTCCTCTCTTTCTCTCGTGAAATTATTATGGCTTTCCCCCCGCGTAGAGCGCGAACCATTAGCGATTTATGCCCGTATATATAATAAATTCGCGACGACTTAGAGGACACATGTAAGTATGTGCAGATCTCTAGTAAGTATGAAGAACCACGCGTCGCGCGACTAAAAGTTTGCTCTCGCGTACGCGTGAGTCGTGTTCGATTTTATCTGATAAAATCGCTGCAGGGAGATCTGCGTACGGCCGAGACAATCTATCGTTCGCGCGTGGTAGCGCGCGTTTCTCTCTCATTATCATCCCCCTAAACCGTCGCTCGCGCTCATATCGGCCCGAGCCTCTTGTGTATATATCGTATATAACGCATATACCGTCGCGAAAGAGAGCTCCTGTTATTTTTTTTTTTTATATACCTTATACATTACATTAATCTTTACATATTACAATAAGTTTGTGCCGTTTCGCGCCTGCCTCCGCGGATCCCTCCAATGAACACAGAGATACGGGGGTGCATTTATTTACTTTTTTTTTTCTTATTTAAATTGTATAATCAGAGTACGAGAGATGATCATCTATGTGCGTTTGAGCGCGCACACGCGGGTGAAAGCCGACGCGCGCAGTGGAAGCTCTCAATTCGGCCTCGTATGTACTTTGTGTATAATAATAGGAGTAAATACGAGTCGTCGTGGGTGTGTATGTATGTATGTAAGTATGTGTGTCTGTGGTTTTTATATAGGGAGACGCGGCAGCGGCGGCGGCAACACGAGTCATCGAGCGGATCCGTGCGGTTCGTCGTCAATTCTCGTGGAGAAGAAATGATTATATATATATATATTTTTTCGTCGGTCCTCTCACCTCCTCGGTATGGTCACCAAGCGAGGTGCGGACGCAGCTGCGTGTGAACTAACAAATACGCTCTCGCCCATTATCGTTCGCTAAACGGTGTGTTCGTATGTGCGTGAGTGTATGTGTTTTTTTTTTATTTTTGTGTGTAAGTATGTTTACTTATTTTTTTTATTTTCCTTAACTCTGCGTTTTTTGCATTATTCTGCTTATCTCTTAATTTACTTTTTTTTTTATTATTTTTTTTTTAAAACCCGTCGCAAAATACATGACTCTCTCTTTGTCTCTATTCTCCGCGCGCCTAGTATATTGTGTATTTTTTAAGCTTTTTATCGCTTTTTTAGCCCTTTCTTCCCCCGCTACCCTCCCGCTCTATCCCCCTCCCCCTCGAATTCACGAGTCTCTCTCTTTATCTCCTATACCTGATCCTTCATCCGCGCGTTTTCGTCTGGAATGTCGTGTACTCATCCTTCGTTTTCCTTCTTCTTCCTCCTCCTCATATATCCATTCGATTCCCCCAATTCGTCTGTTAAGCGCTACAGAGTTTCTTTTTTCATTACCATATTTGTTCTATACGTATGTGCGCGCGCGCGAGTTTGTCGCGAGGTTTACTTCGATCGAACACACGAGAGATCCGACGGTACCGCGTGGTCCCTTTTGGCTTTTCGCGTCTTTTCAGTCGTGGAAAAGAGTCTCTCATCCTTTTTTTTTCTCTTATTATTTTTACTTCTATTATATCACCAGAGCTAAGCAATAAGTAAGGTTTGTTTGTTTTTACAATCCCCGCCCCCTACGTGCGCGCATGCTATATAACATATAGTCACCTCGTCGCACGACGCGCGTTCGGAATAAGTTGAGAGGAAATCGGATCCCGTTGTTAATTGTGTCCCTTCTTTGAGCGAGAGTCAAAATAGGTAACTGCTCTGGAAAGTTGGCTGTATATTTCGACTCTACGGACTGGTAATTAGGCGCATTTGTCCCGTTCGTTAAGTATGACCTTACGAAAGATATATCGAGTATATGATAGTGAGAAAAGAACGGACTCCTGAAACGCCGTGAACTACGTTCAAAGTCGCTTCAGGCGTGCGCGTTCTTTCGTCAGCGAACGGTTGTATTATCACATTGTGTATACCAACTATTCACAGCGATTGATGTATAAAGTCAAAATCACACGCGCGGTTGGCATCCCGATATACATATTATACGTCCGATAAAGTCATACTCGCCGATGGATTTTCCCTTCAAGGTATTCAGAATATATCGTTCGATTATCCCCCTGGACGTGTGTAATAACCGTATAGCTATTATTATAACGTATGCTTCTTTTTAGCCGGACTCCCCCGTAAACGACCATTTTTTACTTTTTGCTCGGATCTGATATTTCACATACCGCGCCTAGTCTGCAAGCGAGCTCGATAAATCGCTCGTAATTTTAAAGTCTTACTTATACACGTGTATAATAATAATGATGAAAATTGTCGTCTCGCTCATAGAGCGGATAAAGCCATTAGTATGCAATATATACATATATATTGCAGCGACTCGCGGAACCATCGCATCTCTTCTCGGCTAATAGGCTTCTTTATCTCTTTCTCTGCCACTCTCTCTCTCTCTCTCTCTCTCTCTCTTACTCCCGGCTCCAATTGGCGCGTTTCGGCACGAATACAAATCGAGTTGTTCTCCAACCGTTCGAGGGCCTTCTTTAATAATTATCCCTTTCTCCCTCCCTCCCGTTTTCCCTTCGTCGTCGCGAAGAATTGCAAAGACCGCGTGTTTTGTTTTTACGAGAATTTGATCGAGGAACGATTCGACTGCGAGTGTATTCCGCTTTGTTAAAGTCTTTTCTTTCCACCTTTGTCTCCGTTTCATTTTTTTTTCTTCTTTTTTTTATACTCGTCATATAAAATATCGAATTTACGTGAATACATTGTCTTTATTATTTTTTACTTTTTTTTTAATAAGTTTAGTTTAAAAATCGTCGAATCTTAAATTTATAGTGTATATGTACAGTATACGGGATTTACAAATTTTTTTCATTCTCGTGGTCTCGTGCGTTGCTTTTATTATTATTATTTTATTTTTTATTTATTTATTTTTTTATTATTTTTTGATTTCGCGTTGTTGTTTTTGCAATAATTTTATACAATTTGTATCGCATTAAAAGTTCTAACGCAATGGTCGCGGACTCCCATTGAATTGGCAATGTATTTTCTTTCCCTTTTTCCTCTTCAATATTACAATTATGTACTTTATTTTTTTTTTCGATGTTTATCACAATTGATATATTATAATCTCGCGTCGCGCATTGTAAAAGTCTCCTCAAAATCTTTCAATCGAAGCTCTTGAATGTGCAATACAAATTTTGTTCAATATCATATGTAAGTACATACGCGACGTCCTCGTCATCGTCATTCTGGAAATCACAACGCGAAAAGATTCGACGGAACATCTTCGCACGAATCACAGCACGCAAGCTTATCCTCGTTCCTCTCGCATTCGTCGTAACGACTTTTTTATTCTTTAAATTTCTCATCGTAATCATCATTATGTGCTCGCGCCTCCTATACCCTCTCACCCCGTATGGCCAATGGCGAAAAAATCAATCGTTATACGTTATTTTAAATTTTGGTCGAATAATTCGTTTAATTATATGCGCTATAATCATCACCCGTCACGGAATGTTTCGAAGTACACCGGTATTTTTATAATACGATTGCGGATTCCCTACGTTTTATTATAGGTGCGCCGGCCGTTTTTTCGTTTCCTCTTCCAACGTGTTTGCATCTCGCGCTAAATTCGTATTCTCTCTCTATATCATTCTTTTTCGCGAAAAACGGACCGGCAAGGAAGTCTTATCATGCCCCGAGCGACGCGTCGCGCCGGGTCAGTGGAATGCTTTTTTTCTCTCTATCTCTTTATCACGCTTTTCTACCTCGAATTCACCCTCGAATAGAAATGCGTTCTATTCGCCGCGCGGCTCATCAGTTCTCTCTATGGCGAAATCGTTCTCATCTCACTTTACAATAAAGCTATTTGATCTTCTATTTTTCTTTAATAATTCATCGTCATCTTTTTACTCTTTCATTTTTACATTTAGGAAAATTCTCAACAGCTTATTTTTCTCTTATACTCTGTTTAACTTTGGGAATTCTGCGATTGGTATGTGATAAATACTTTTAACAGCTTTATTTGTTTATATCTCCATTTACTTTCCATATTTCTTTTTATAGGTTTCTTCTTATTTTTTTTATTCTTATTTAATAATACTATCCTGTAAAACTTTTCATAAAATCTTTGCGAGAACGATGCGTCCGCCACGAGAGAACCGAAAGCACCACACCCCAGCCGTGTCTCTAAATCCCCCCCGTTGAATTATTCGTTCAAATCCTATTCACCGCGACGTAAGCGTATACGTTATTCTCTTTATACACTTTAGTTTAACAATTTTTTTTCCTACGTTTTACAAACCTCCATTCTTTATCCATCTCGCCTCGCTCCGTTCTCCTCCTCATGCACTTCTGCTCTCTTTCTCAGCCCCGTGTATCGTGTGTGCGTGTATGTGTTTCTCTGTATCTGAATCGTCGTCTCCTCCTCCTACTACTCCTTTCGTGAATATAATCGCGCAACTCTTCGCTCCCTCTCACACGTTTTTATTTTATTTAATTTTTTTTCGCTTTAACTCCCGTTTCGTAAAAAGTCTCTCTCGTCTTTTTTTCATTTTGTATCGTCTACGAATATTGTAATTAAATATTTATACACCCATTGACAGACTAGCTACCATGTTTTTTGCTCGTTTAGGTATACTTTTTTTTTCATAGATATCAATTTAATTAAGTTAAATTCAATTATTAATCCATAGCGCGTTATTATAAGTATAATAAGTAATCATTAGAATATAATTAAAACATGTACAGAAGATTATAGATTATCTCTTCGTCTTTACTCTCGTTTGATGCCCCCTTCTCCGTTCATCTCCCTCCCTCCCCGATTCTGTTTTTTTTTCTCCTTCTTCTTTTTTTTTTATTCAACATCCATCTCAGCGCGTTTCTCCTTTCTGCTGGACTTTGTCGCGCCCCCATCAAGAACTGTTCTCGCCGCGCGCTCGGTTCAGTCTGACCGTATCCCTCTCGTTCCCCTAGTCGAAGATTATCTATTTTAAGTATATTTCTTGATCGTTGTGGCTCGTCTCGTCGAGTTTACATTTCGCGTCTCGATTATACGTTATTTATTTTATTTATTTTTTTTTACTTTGTTTTGCTACTCTTTGTTTCTTCGTGTGTCGTATTTACTTTTTTTCCCTACATTCGCTGTCTTCCACTCTCTTTGCTCTCTCTCTCTCTCTTTCTCACATTCTCACACAGTCACACACACGCACTTTTTCTCAATCTCACGCACTTTCTCGCTCTCTCTCCCTCTCTCTTTCTCACGCTCTCGCGTTCGTCTCCGCTGAATTCCCTTTCTTTTCGTCCTTCGCGACGATTCGATTAGTAAATAGATAGTACATAAATACTTCATTTATTTAGGCCTACGATGAGCTAGAGCTGCTACACTGCCGTCACCAGGATTCGTCTCTCAATCAACACCCTATAACCCCGGTCATTTAACATCGTTCTTTGGCTTACTTTCTCCCCCGTCGCCTCGCTCGTCATTCTCTTCCGCCACTTTTCTAAATGTGTATATAATGTACGACTTTTTTCCTATCTTTCTTTCTTTGTTTCGTCGAAAAATCGTTTTTTTTTCCTCTATACTCGCCTTATCCCATTAATATAATCTTTTTTTCAGCAGCACCACTGTGTTTTATTATTATTTTATTTTTTTCATTGTGCGTATTTCTACTAATACGGCGGCGGGCGAGAACCGTCGTCGTGCGAATTGTCGGCCGAACCCCGGGCAGCTCGATAAAGCTAAAGTACCGCTCCCTCGTGTCTGGCAAGGACGCGTTGTTTCGTTCGGCTGGATCTTGGCAATGGCAGTCAACATGAAAACGAACGAACACGCGATCCTCATCGGAAGGAACTTCAATTATTTTCTATGCGCGTAACAACCACCCGACGGTCCTTCGCACGGCGACGCTCGCCCGCCCGAACTTAGTTCCGAATGATCTCTCTGCGGTTTTTTTTCTACCATTGACGTGTGTGTGTGTGTTGTATTCATCTCGCGAATCATAATTATCAATCATTTCCGTCACTGTTATTCACACAACTCGCGTCGTCAACCCAACTTATGTACTCCACCACTTCTCTCTTTTTCTCTCTCTCACTTTTTTTTTATCATTTTTTTTTCATGCTACTTTTAATACCTTTTTTTTAGCGGCTATATTCAAATATATTCGACGTAAAATAATCCTAACAACAATCAATAATAATAAATAGGTGAAGAGACGACCACAGAGTCCGGACAAATCGACGATAACGTCGTGTGTTCGAGTTTTCTCACTTTTTTTTTAGCTCTATTAATCGATCTTTTTCTCTGCTCATATTTTTTTTTTCTTCTAAACAATCACATTACATATATCAATATATGGAAATATCGGATAATCTCTTTAAGGGAGAGCGTCGTTTTGCAGTTGCGCGGCGACGAGTATTTTGCGTTATACATTCTAAATGGACAACTTCGTGAATTCATCCGAGCCTCTCTGACTACTAATTATCATAATAATTTATAATCGTAATATAATATAATGTAATATAATCATATATAATGTAATATAATAATATAATAATTATACGAATGATCGACAGATAAAATGCAATAAATAGATCGACGAAGAAGTAAATGTTTTTTTTTTTTTAAACGGTACATCTATATATCAATGCACGAAACGGCTATTGCAACTCGAGGCTGTTAATACATGTCGCAAGCTCGCAGTTTGCACCCTTGAACGACACGGGCGCGCGTCTGTTTATAGAGACTTCTTGCGTCGGAAGGAACAACAAACACGCCTCGCATCTGACGAACTCCCGCGTCCTTTCCACACCGCGATAAATCCCCGTGTGTATATGTGTGCGTATCGTCAATTTTCTCTATCTTATCGCGTATATGTAACTGCGCTACAAACCTGCATAGGTATATAGTGGACGAGGGAGCCGATCGAGCGCGACACAGATGTGAGTTCCCCCCGATCGTCTCTCGCAACTTTCCTCCCGTATCGTTCGACTCGGCGAACTTTCACAGCGAGTTTCACCCTGGCACCGCGAATTCCACCTACACGGCGTATTGTTCCCGATCAAAAGCTCCTATGTATACATACGTTATACCGTGCACTGCCTTGTATACGCGCAGTCGTTCGTTGTGAATCAAAAGCGTTATATCGGAAAGAAACGGTACCGCGCAGGTATCTCTCAATCGTGAAAACGACAGATACGAATACCAGCGCGGTTCCCGAACCGTGTGTTCATCGACATGGCGTAATGAGGCGGAATGCGTATACGGACACAGAGGACCATCGTCGCACAATAATGAACGCGCGGGGTGGAGGAGCTCGCGGTGCCGGTGAAGCCCGATAAAAGTGTCACGCCACACGCGAGCGCTCGCGCGCGAGTTCTTTTTACGCGAGATCTCGGAGAGAAGAAAGGCCAAAGCTCGCGCTCGCATATATATACATTGTATGCGCGTACGTATGTATATATACGTACACGTACGGTATATGTATATAAGTTGCCTTTCTATGTGCTCCTAATCTCTCCCTCCGCGGGTAGTTGCGATCGGCAAGTCGGGACGCAGAAAATGAGATTGTCCCCGTCTCCCCTCTCACGCGAGCGCGCGCACGCGTCTTTCTCTGTGTGTCTGTGGGTGTGCGCGCGATCGAGCAACGCGTTTTTTTTTATGTATATATGCGCTCTCGGCGTGCGTAGGTGATGCGAAATCCTCGTAGGAATTCTCTCAAATTTGCGCGGAACTCACTTTTTTCATCATTCGGCATAGAGAGCTGGTGGTGGTGGTGTTCGGTTGAGAGAAGATGGTGGGTTAACAAAAACGGGGGGAGGGAGGGGAGGATATATAGGTGGAGCTTGATGGATATGTGACAATGAGGAAACAAACAACTGAAAGTCACGTAATTAAGAAATAAAACAAACGTCATTCGAACCAAACACAAATCAGTTTAATCCTTAAATAAAACATAATTTTTGTTATGTTATATAATAATTAAATAAATAAATAAATAATTGCAGTAGTAGTAGTAAATAGTAGTAAATAAGTAGTAGTAGTTAGCATAGTTAGTAGTAAATAGCATAGTGTTGTTATCAGTAGTAAAGAGCTTTTTTTTAGTTAAGTACTCTTTCAATCTTTCTCGTCCTTCTCTCTCACTTCGACTTTTTTTTTTACTCTTTTACTGGTCGCCGAGCCACCAGATGGTGGCCAAACACGAATAGCGTTGTTTCAACTTTATACGACTATATGTATAAAATTATTTTTTTTTTTCGTCAGCGGATCTTAGAAGAGTCGGAGTAGAAAGCGGTTAGTCAACAACGGCAACTACAGTGATCGAGTTGTTAGCTTTCAAATTGAAATGCGCGCGGAGATTCTCTTTCGTGTATTCAATGATTTTATCGTACGTTTTTTTTATCTCTTTCATTCTCACTCGTCTTTATTCTTTCGCTTCAATGATTGTTAGTCAAGTGTTTTGTACTCACTACAAAGGCTACACCACGGGAGACACGATCACAAAATTATATTAAAAATAATAATAATGATGATAATAATAATAAGATAAATGATAATAAGAATAATAAGAATAATAAGAATAACCAATATACAGAACAATAATAATAATTATAATGAGATTATGTGACAAGAGGAGTGGAATTCCTTACGCTTTGAAAAAAGAAGCCCACGCACATTGATCATGATGAGGATTCTTCCATGATTATCGACACCGACACGCGTTATCTTTTTTTTTATCCATAATACATGTAACTTTGCATAACTCTCTACACGTTTATATACGTTAAATGAATAAAACGGAATTACCGCGAGAAGAAGAGAGTGATAATTTCCGTGGCGCGTCAGATTTCGACGGCCAAGATTCGTCATAATTTCATTTGAAACATCGATGTCTAATTGTCAATTGATTATTTCCTCTCTCTCTCTTCTTGCACGCTATCCTGGACTAGACACAAAAAGGTACATATAAATAAGAGGATGATAATAATAATCGTAGTAATAATAATATATACGATGTACACATTGTCATCTCGCTTCACGAAACGTAATAATAATTAGTAATTATATAATAGAGTCGTCGCGAGAGGGCGAGTCGATCTTCGGAATGGCTTTATTATAATTATCTTAAGTATCATCGGCCGGACTTGGCGAATTCGTCGAAGGAAGCCTACGGATTGCCGTTGATTTCACGTAAAATTTCTCTTATTTAAATCGTAAATAGGTGCGAGCCACGCGGTTCGACAGCTCGACGAAAATTGATTAATTCATGGCTATATAATATTTATATATATTTATATTCCATTGAAAAAATTGATTATCAAACGAAGATCGATTCGAGTCCAAAATCACTTTTATGCGCCGATCAGCGACTTGACCCCTCAACTCTCTCTCTTTCACTTCTTTCTCTCTCTTCCTCCCTTGTCCCTAATCTATCTAAGATCTCCCGGTACACTCGATTCTCCCTAAAGCCGCGAATTTACTTACACTTAGACGGTTGCGACGAAAAAAACAGAAAAAGAAGGACCGAACCGTCGTACGGGCCGCGAGCCTCTTTGCACGGTGGACTAGAGACGTATTGTGTTATTCGGTTATTCTTTCATTTTTTTTTTATTTTTTTTTTATTTTGCATTTATAACCCTCCTCATCGACTAAACGTGGACTAGGCGTGAAAGAGGGCTCCCCTCCGCGCGCAGGATCAACACCTCGCGTGCTTCGTCCTTCCCTTCGTCCTTCGTCGGCGCTTCATCCATCCTCGCGATTTTTTTACTTCATTACCCATATATATAAATGTATATATATATTTGCATTTTTTTATTTATATAATATTTTTTGTTCGTTTTGTTCACTTACTCTTTCTCGCTTTCTTAATTCTCCCCGTCACTCGCCTCTGCGTTCGCGTACTATTTAACTCTTCTCTCTTTTGTATTCTTCGTTCGTTTCGCGTGTGTATGAGTGAGTGTATGTAGAGACTGCCGCCGCGCGCGTGTCGGCCGGCGGCGCCTAATAATTATGAATTATTTCCTAAGCTACTATCGACTTTGTGCGAGCCCTGCCTCGCGCCATCATCATCATCTTTCTTTCTCTTGCGTTCCTCTCCTGGCCTCTCGACAGCCCCGTCAACCTCGGCCAGTCGCAGCCTCTCCCCCTGTGTCCCTCTCCGCACGCGCGCGCGTTCGACGCTGATAATATAGGTGAGTTACTCATATTTTTTTTATTATTTTGTTTGTTTGTTTGTCTCTGAAAATACTGCTTCGTTTCTGGGTTTAGCCGCACACTCTCCCCGTCCGCAGGCAGTCGTCGCGTGAGTAGCCCTGCTCGCGCGCTCTCTCTCTCTCTCTCTCGCTCTCTTTCTCTCTCACGCTCTCTCGCTCGCTCACTCTCTCACGCACTGGCGCTACGCGGCCTTGTCGGCCTGCTGCTGCTGCTGCTGCTTCTGCTGGTTCTGCAGGATCTTCTTCGTTGTCCCCTTGTCCTTGGCGTGGGCCGCTGCGGCTGCGGCGGCCGCGGCCAGGGCTCCGGGGTGCACGCGCGGCTGGTGGAGTCTGCCCTGGGCGCCGGGCTTGGCCTGGTTGGCGGCGGGCCGCTGCCCGGGCAGCAGCCAGCGGGGCGTGCCGGAGCCGGGCGACGAGGCCTGCTGCTGGAGCCAGTGGTGCGGGTTGTGGTGCGGCTGGTGGTGGGGCCCGCGCTGCCCTAGGAACTGGCGACTCAGCTGGAGCTGCTGAATGTGCTGGAGCTGGTGCTGCTGGTGCTTGGCGGAGAGCAGGAGAGCGGCAGCGCCCGCGGCCCGCTTGCCCAGCAGCTGCTGGACGACCGCCGCGGTCGCCGCGGAGGTGGCCGACGTCGAGGAGGAGGTTGCGCCCTCGGTGCTGCGGTTGGAGCCGCCGCCGCCACCGCCGCCACTGTTAGCTGCCGCGCCGGCTGCCGAGTGGTGGTGCTCGCTATGCTGTTGCGGGTGATAGTAGAGCGGCCCTTGCTCGTCCTACGCGGCCTTGCTCTTGTTCGTCTTGAAGCTGACCTGGAGCACCCGGTTGCCGAGGGTGTAGCCGTTGAGGGACTGGATGGCGACGACCGCCTCTTCGTAGTTGGTCATCGTCACGAAGCCGAAGCCCTTGCACTTGTTGGTCTGCAGGTCGCGGATTACCTTCACTGACTGCACGGCGCCGAATGGTCCGAACAGCTGCCAGAGGACGTTCTCCTCGGTCTCCGGGGCGAGGTTGTAGACGAAGATGCACCATCCGGAGCCGTTCATCGCGTTCCCGGGCAGCATCGAATTTGCAAGCAGGTCTCCCGCAAGAGGACTGTACCTGAAACGTGTCTCGTTACTCCCTCTGATGTTGACGCCCCACCCACTGCTTTTCATTTACAACTCGAGCCGAACTTTCGAGCCGACTTCGCAGAGGCTCTTTTTTGCGTCACTTTACTCTTGTCAAAATATTCTTGATTATTAATCAAAATTTATGTGCCTCTGCTAGGGTCAAAAGTTCAATTCAGTTATTTTGGCAAACCAAATTTTATGTTGGACCTTTATTATAATAGTCCAAAGTTAATTATTATACTTAAGAGTCTTCATTTGTTACAATTAAAAGTAATTATAAACGATTAAATAACTATTAGAATCATCTGAATTAACATTCAGTATAATAAAATTTGTTTTGCCATATAAATATTCTAAGTAAAATATTCAATTCTTTATTGAACTTTCTACTAGAATTTTTTCAATCAATACGTGCTATAGTGTAAACTAAGAATTGGTTAGTTTGCAGTTCTAATTTATAAAATTCCGGTGAAGATTATACTAATTTTTTACAGGCTTCAACTATTGGGGTATTTTAATTATAACTGTAAATGTTCACTT